>JAIMZG010000413.1:0-66283 GCA_020466075.1 Colletotrichum coccodes
AGATCACTTTGTAAATGACATTCTCGTACCTACGTCCTAACTCACAACAAAGTTCTATTCCCAAAACTGGGACAGGTGCTATTGGTCGCCTATTTTGCATCCCGAAGTGAAATTCTTGAATACCCAGCTCATGAATACCACAAATCCAAGATTGGAACTCAAGCCTAGAGGGTACCTCTAGGAACGACTTCAACCCCCAGGCCTTCCCATGTGTTGGGAAACCTTCGTCAAAACCTACAATATTAATTGCGACGAAACCCCCCAGCCGGACTCGACTAATCATGCCTTATGAGCTGGCTGCCAAGCTAGTAAGAAGGTTCTTCGCCAAATGGCAATCTAGATAGTGGCTATGAGAAGAGCGGCCGAGACACAAAGTTCCGGTGCGGGTATTACAACTGTAAGGGCCGTACAACGGAGCACATTTTACAGCGGGGAGCTGTACGAGCATGTGCGTCGTCCTCTTCAATACGGTAGATCCTTAAAATGATAAGGCGATTTCAGCAAAGACGTTTCTGCCACCGGACATTGAGAACGGGCTCTTCACCTAGACATATTCAACTTGAAGCAACTCTCGTACTTTTACGAAGTATATGTATACTGGTACGTTTTGTAGTACCAGAGAGGAACCTCGTTTTGCAGCCTCCCATGATTTAGGAGAGATTTGTCGCAAAACCGGTTCCGTTAATCACGGGTAGTAGTCAATGCAATACATCCTACGTGAGACGATTCCATTCGTTGAGTGTATTATCTTGTCAAGCCCCCTAGTCAGGACACTGCCCAAGCAAGGTGCTGGCTTGATCAGACTCTCTTTAGCACAGGCATCGACCACCAAGCTGAATTCATCACCGACTACATGTAAATTTGACAGCATTTCCTGTACTTCTATCCCTGGCAGTCATAACTCACTCCACTTTATCTGTCATCCGTCGGGAGAGCTGGAAACTTTAATGGAATTACTGACTCGCTTCACGAAACCGCATCAAGTGCCAATTTCTAACTGCTAGCTATCGACTGCTTAGATGTTCACTTAGGAAGTACTTAAACAACCAAGGTCTCCGGCATCTCCAGCGGGCTCGGACAGTTTCCTGAAAACCTCTGCATATCATTCAACAGAATCACTACCTCAAGAACCTTTTCTTCGGACAAACTTGACACTCCCACCATTCACGCCAAACTTTGGATACGCCAAGATGAACTTCAAAGTTATGCTCGCTCTTCTCTTTGCCTCCGGGGCTCTTGCAGTCCCGGGTCACACCGAGAATAACGCCAATCTTCTAGCCCGTGATCCTCAAAGGGGCCCAGTACGCCCCCCTGGCAACTGCTGTTCAAACACAGTTGGCCAATGCAACTGCGGCTGCGTAAGTTCTGCCACCAAACGGAATGAATATACCAGCTTTTACTAACAAAGTATTACAGTGCTCTGGAGTGAGTGATATTATTGTATGAATCTAGAGGTACTGACCAATTTTGTGTAGGGGCCTTGTGCTACCGACAGCGACCCAACAGCCACCTGTCCCTAGGGAAGACAGGCTCTCAGCGAATCGACTCATCTCTGAGTTGATTGGGAAATGCTATGCTTCGAATCATACAGTTATTCACAAGCACGCACGTTGTCTACCCGAATCAATCATGAATAGGTGGTTGCTTTGAAGGTTATATCTTCAGAAATAAAGTGTTGTTGAAAGTAACTACCTGCTTTCAATTCTATTATGAACTATACTACAAGTATCTGTTGAGGTAGAAGTCGTGAGGAGTGTTGTCCGTTCCCGAGGCTATCCTCAAACACGGTATGAATCGTTGATTTAAGGGTTCCCACCGCAGTACTACCTCTTAATGAAGTCACCCTGTTAGCTGTTCCGACCCACGGTTCTTGTCGACAAAAAATAAAAAGAGCGGGGAGAACTAGAATTCGGCTATATAAGACTCGAGAAAGCCTATCTGAATATCCTTCATCAAGTTGTCGCTGCTATTACTGCATGCTCAACGATTCTTTCCATACATTTCGCAACTTCAGAAGTTTCCCGACAAAACATCTACAAAATGCGACGATGGTGCTATCGATACTTTTATTTATGTTCCCAGTTCTTCCCTTATTCTCCAGAAGCCTAGCACTGATCAAACCCCTCTTAAGCTGGTTACAGACACGAAAGATAGAGGGCAAGTTCGCCGTAAAGTGTTCTCTTTAGAAGAACGGTAATGCCTCTGGCAGGAACCTCATGCTTTGTCTGGAGGTAGTTGGTGACCTAATGTGACAAAGATTGAGTGTTATTCAGGGCAAGACATATACCGAAACAGTAAATTCCTATTACAGTGAATAATTTTGCACTGTTAGTTTCACCATCGCTTTATATACCTGGTCAAATTTGTTTGTAAATCGACTATTATGCAGCTATCTGGGAATGGGTGTTTCGGCCTCGCATCCATACGGCGACGTGTCCGCCGACTGGCCGCAAAAAATGCCACATAGACCGGCTAGATGCACAAGCGTAGCGTTGACGACAAGTTCAATTATAAGCCACTACTGTTAGTGACAATGGGCATACGATGATGATGATGGCCGGTGAAAATAGCCATGAAATCACAGTGTAAAACACTGGCGATACCGGGCCAACAGGTCCACAATATCTCGATGAACTAGCCAAACAGAGGCATGGCTTTTCCGCGGACTTCCCCGTGAATAATCCAGAGGTCAACTAGCAGGAAATGGGGTTTTCAGAGGGGTTTCACACAGACATACCAGATACAAACATACACATGTAATAGGATTAAAGATTCCAATAAAAGCCAATTTATCCAGCCACTAGTCTAACAAGGACATGGGACGTCCTCGTATGTCATCGTGAAAGGCAACCACTTGTAGTAGTTGGTGTCAGGAATCTTATACCAAGCTGGACGGAAAGAGTTGCTCGATGTACCGCTATCCATCATTCCACTGGAGCCCATGAAGTCAGGGACTTGCAGCGACATCCCCACTCTTTCCACGCCTCCCGCATCAATGATCGAGCAAGTAAGGCCTTTGGAGCACGGATCCGCATCTTTCTTGCAAGTGGCGTATTGATAACCGTTCCACGCTTGTTCCATATCCTTCATGTAAACCTCGCCCCAGTAGTTGTTACTTACATAGGGGTAGCTCGTGCCGAGAACCATGGAAGGACCACCAGGGATATAACCAATCAACCTGCCAGATGGTGTCAAATAGAAGACGTAATCCGTCCCGTAGAATGACTCCGGTTGGAAACTGCCATATCGATGGTACCGAATATACTTGTCTTCGACCCAAGGACAACCATGAACCTTGATCTTGAAGCAGGTGTTGACGGTTGACGGCGGGCAAACAGTCTCCGTGGCGACAGTGCCAGGGGCCGTTGCGGTAGCGATACCCATGAAGCGTGTGCTCTTTATTGTGTTGGTCACCGTCACTAGGGGTCCGTTGGCGTTGCGCGTGATGGTCTGAGTCGCTGTCACCTCTCCCGAGGTCACGGTTGTTGAGGTGGTATACGTGACAGTGTCAGTTCCTGTTGCGATCTGCTTACACGCCCAGGATATCTTTGTGGCATCCCAGTCCTTGATCATGGTCGGCGTAGCCTGAGCAACAACTTGTCGTTCAACCAAGGGAGCTTCGAGAGCTTGTGTTGGCTCCCCGAGGCTTCTCTTGAACCCTTGGTAGGCAAACTGTGCTGTCCTGCCACTGGCTGTAACAGTCGTAGTGCGTGCAGAGAATGTTCGCGTCAAATAGGAGTCGTACTTTGTTGTCACTAACTCGTACTTCGTCTCTGTGGTGGTAACTACTGTGGTCACTGACTTTGTTGTCGTCCTAGGGACCGTAGAAGTTTCTGTCGTGTAGGTAAAAGTCGATGGTGGTCGATAGTTCAGGTACTTTGTGCAGTAGCTACTCCCGACCTTCTTGAGCGACGCAATCTCTTCTGGAGAGGGCGTGATACCTGGTACCGCGAAGCACTGCTTCGTGCTGGCAGCATTACCACGGTACAAGACAGCACTGTTGCCATCTCCGAACGTGACCGAATTGGAGCTATAGACGTACGTGTTGACGGCGAGGTTGTTGGCAGGGCACTGGGCAGTCGCTAGGAAGGAATATGTAGAGTCAATCCCAACCACGGTCTGCGAGGTGAGTGACGGCTCAATGTGCACCATGCCGTAAATGTCAACCTTGAGCTTGACGACCCACCGCATGTAGGGCTTCAGGCTTACCGATGCCCCCTGCTTGAACGACGGCAGAGTAAGTTCGACGTTGGGCTGCCAGTTGCCCTGGCTCGTCAACCTACTCTGCAGGATGTTGATGGGGGCGTTGGCGTTGCTCCATGAGAACCTGGCGCCGCCGGTGATGTCGACTTTGGAGTCGGTCGAAAACTCGATGCCAACACCATAGAGAACAGTAGGGTTGATCCTGAAAGCACCATCCATCTGAATTGGTCCTAGGTCTGCATTCTTGTAGTTATGGTTCCAGCTGCCCTTGTATGCGCCATCAGCCTGAAGCCTGGCAATCATGTATGCCGTTCCGGCGATCCCAGGGGTCACATCAGCTTGCTTGATGTCAATGTTTCCATTTGTAACCGCGACAATAATCTTGCCAGTGAAGGAGATACTGGTTACGGAGAATCCGCAGTTAACACAGGAGAGCACCTTGTTGGGCCCGGTCATCGTCAGCCACTGCGAGATTGTGGGGAAGTTCATGTACCACGAGTAATTGAAGTCGTACGTTGTCGTCGTTGTGACAATGTAGGTCGTGGTCTTACAACCGCCAAACAGACATTTGATGGCATCGCGGTTGTCATAGAGAGATTTACCAGCACAAACAGCCTCCAGAGTCTTACCACCGGGGATGAGTCCGCCGACAAGCTCCGTCACAGTATCGTCGCAGGCAATATCCCAGCCGTCGGTTTCTCGGGCTTCAAGCTTGGAGTTGAGCCAACTGCCAAAGCGGCGGGCCCGCAGTGTTGCCGTATGTGCCCGGCGAGACTGGATATAAGGTCGAAGCAGCTCCCTCTTGGCAATCGCAGGGTCCGAGGGACATATATTGCCTGCCACCTTTTCTAGCCCCTCGGCCGCCTTGGCGAGTAAGTCCGATGGCTTATCGAGGCCCGCATTTTTGAAGTCATCCTCAATACCCTGTTGGTCGCCAAGGTCGTTGGGGTCGTATGGCTTCACGGGGATCTCCTGGCCTTTTTGTGGAGGAACGTTGTAGTTGATGTTCCCATTCTCAACTTTGATACTGGCCAGGAGGAAGTCGTAGAGTTCGCGCGCAGCCGGTGTTAGATCATCCAACGATTGAGGAAGAGGGCGCGGCCCTGAAGATGCTGTGACGCTAGGGATGGAGGAAGTTGTCAATGAATACAGTGAGCCTGATGCCGATATTGGTGAGGCAGTTGCCGATGGGTAGGAGGAAGACGAATCTTGGGTTGTGGCATAGGATGAAATTGAGCCAGTGGACGTGATTAGAGCAGAGATAGCATCGCACGTTTGAGCGGGAGCAGATGGCAGCGAAGCGGCATTGCTCGTCGTGGATGTGAATGTTGGGTTACCAGAAGTGTCGAGCGTGCCGTAAACTAACGTGATTTGGGTGGCAACGTCAATGATACGAAGCTCCTTCACAAAGTAAGTAATGGCCGTATCAGTCGCTGAAGGGGTCTTCTGGGGAACAATTATTTCCCAGAAGCCCCTTGCCGAACGGAGATTGCAACCGGCAGCATTTGTGACAATGATCACTCCAGCTGTCCACTTCGCGAACGCTTTTGAGGCAACAGCCGTATCTCTGAACTCCACTCTCATCTCAGGAGCAGCCGTGTCATTGACGCAAGAGACTCCAAGTACCTGGTCAGCGTTTTCAATGACGACGATTGGCTTGGAGGTAATGAGCTCAACCTGCATGACTCGATTGCCTGGTACCTCGGCATAGTTCAGAGAAACTTCAGACGCAGTGTCTAGCCTTTCGTCGGAGAACCTGTCAATGTCCGAGTCTCGGGATGGCATGAATGTGCTTTCAGCTCCCGAAGCGCATGCTGTCGCAGAGATGGCATTCGTGGTCGTTGTCCATGTCTTTGAAGCGGAGATGCTGGGAGTTGCAGAAGATACCGAGGCTGTAAGAGATGATGATGTCGAAAGCGAAGAAAAAGACGAAGTGACGGGAGCCATGCCGATATATCGAGCATTCCAGACCCAGCCAGCAGCCTGCTTCTGGTTGATCGTTTCCTTCAGATAGCAGGCCTGGCCTGAGTAGGCAACATCAATGCAGCCAACATTCTCATCACAAGCCTCCAGACAGAGCTCAAAAGTGTTCGCATAGATCATCTTCATGTCGCCACCAAAATAGTCGTAGCCGCATTGGATGTCGTATTGACGGCGATGTTTGGTCGTGAATGTGGTGTCGTGGGACTCGGCGTTCTGGCATGAGAGCCTGGTAGGAACTTTGACCAGCAATGCGGTCGAGATCCAGTCTGCAGGTCCCAGCTGCGTCAGTTGGTCTTTGAGATAACAAGCTGGCTCTGCATATGAGACATCGATGCAGCCGGGGGTGGTGTCGCACAGCTCTACGCAAGCTTGGAATGACGGCGTGTCGGCAGCCATCAGGTCCCTCCGGGATACTCCTGGCCACAAATGATCCGGTACTCGCTACCGGACGCAGCGGTGAAGGTCTTGCCATTCATCTCTTTGTTTCTGCACGTGAGCTGACTGATGACTGGTTTCATCGGATCTGCCGCAGTCGTGTCTTGGATCTTCTTGCCGGTCCAGATCCAGGCAACTGGGTTCAACGTGTTGAGTATCCCCTTCGTCCAGCAATTCTTGGAACCAGGGTCGTACGACACGTCGACGCAGCGATCATCCACGTCGCACGCCCTCATGCAGGCCTCAAATGTTTCGTACTGCGCAGCAGCAAGATCTCCCCCACCATAATCGACGCCACAGAGAACCTGAAATGAGCTCGTTGCTGCTTTGAAGGTGGTGCCGTCAGCAGCGTTGCCCACACAGGTGACTTCCGTCGTGACCTTGGGTACGACCACCCGCTTCGCCGTCCAGATCCCTGGAGCCGGATTTGGAGTGTTAAGCTTGTCCTTCGTCCAGCAGGTCTTTCCGTTGTGGTCGTAAGAGACGTCAACACACTTGTCGTTGTTGTCGCATGACTTGATACAGTCTTCGAAGTTGGCAACCTGAATGGCAGCGATATCGGCACCAGCATAGTCCACGCCACAAAGGATTTCAAACTTGCCATTGACGCCGGTGTAAGTTGCACCGTTGGACGCATCGCCGGCGCAAGTAACCCCTGTAGGCTTGGATGACTTTCGAGCCGAGTGGACCCAGTCGGTAGCCATCGCAGGAGTCAGAACATCCTTGAGGTAGCAGTTCTGGTTGCCAAAGGTATATGCTACATCGATGCAAGCCTCTTCAGCGTCGCAGGCTTTGATGCAGTCCTCGAACGTCGGTGCGACGACTGCCTTGTAATCGCCACCCGCGTAGTCCCATTTGCAGAGAATCTCAAAAGATGATTTCTGACCAACGTAGGTTGATTTGTGTGTTTCTGCTTTCATGCAATCCGGGGCAGCAGTTGGAGCTTGTCGACGAGCGGCTGCTGCCGCGGCTACAGGGGCGAGCAAAACATTGACTGAAGCCGCAAAAGCGACCGACTTTGAGAAGATGAACATCGTGAAAACGAGTGTATGAAGTTAATCGAATGAGCGAAATAATAACTTCACGATGGGCGCCACCCAAAAATCCGGAGAAGCACTGAGTGAGTCTCAGGCTGGAAGTTGAAGCAAGACCAAAGGATTGTGTTTGAGAAGCATAGCCAATATCTGGCGCGCAACGAGGGCGCAACCCTTTTAAGCCAACCTTTCGAGGTCACCGACTTGTTGGCCATCAACATCGCTCCTATCCATTTCATTCGGGCGGTTTCAAGGATCCAGTCGGCGTGGCCCTTAGCAGAAAAAGTAGCTTAAATTCCTTTACTAAGAATGGGATTCGTGACCGCAATGGCCGTGTCTCCGATGAAGACCATGCTACTAACAGCAGTTCGGTCACCTCCCTAAATTAATGCGTTGGACGGTCTAGGGTACTATTGTTTTGGCAATTGAACCTTATGAGTGTTGTCAGGTAGACGATTTAAGTCTGTAATTTGGCGGCCAGAAGCGCCGAAGTCGTGCACCATTGACGCCTAGTCTACTGTAGATTAAACCTCAAAGCTGAACTAACACGCTCTAGTGCAGTGGGAACCGCTAAACCGCTAAGACGCTTAAGAAAAAAGGACTGTGCAGCCACCAGGACGAAATCAAGCGCACCCACTCTGCCTCTCTCGCTGGATCTGCGAAATGCAAGCTTGTTTTCTACGAGAATCTCAGCAAGAGGGTGCTTTCTAGGAGACAGGTTGAGCCGAGACGATTGACATGGTTAATGCATTATTAAAACCGCCATATTGTTCAGGGGTACTGGAAGTGTCGAGGGCGATTTTGTACCCTAGCAGTGCGGTGCGGTGCGGTGAACACAAATACTACAACCCCCAATGCAAACAGAGGTGACTTACTTTGAGGTTTTTCATATGTGTCTAATCGGGTGGGATCAAACATAATCAGCCCATGTCACATCCTAGAAAGCAAAAGAAATGAGTCTAATAGCTCCTACACTCCTGCAATCATCACATCGATTGTAAAACAATGCAGGCTGTAAGTTTCAGAGCGAGTGGACATGATTTGGTCCATGGGAATCACGCCGAAAGGACCTGAAAGTCTAGTCTAACTGGCCCACTGATTGAACCCATTACAGGCATGGATTTCACCACGATTTTCACCTTATCTCGACTGGTGGAAGAGAGGCATCTGAAAAGGAAGAAGACATATAGTAGAACCAGTACAATCACTTACTTCAACAGTTTAGTCTTGGCAGATTTTGAGCATTCTGTTGACAATGTGGAGCCGGCCAGTCACTAAAGGTAACGTAGTATCACACAATTAAAAGGCCCCGCCATATTGGTAAAACGGATCAGGACTGCGGGCGAGCTTTGGTAAATGATATAGTGTCCGCGGTTGACAGTTGGGAGGTTGATTGGAACAATCTGCTTTGACGAAGGGTAGCTGGTCACGAGCGGGTCGAGGGATCTCTTGAGCTCTTACATACAGTTTTTCAAAGGCGTCTTGATCAACAACTCTTGATAGACGCCAGGCGAAATGAAATCACTAGGAAAAGCAATATGAATGCTGTACGTGGAGGCAGAAGACGAATAACGTGGCAGTTCCAGCTTGAGGGCGTCAGCCAGGGTTTTCTCTGCCACTTTGAACACAACCACCATTAGGAGTAGTTGCTATCACTCAATCAGCACTCGATGTCACGACGTGATAAATGCGAATCGGCAAAACATACAACACCAGGTATTCGTTGGTCGTCATCGATCCAACTAATAATCTGGCCCTCAATAGTCTCTTCTAGATAGAGTAAAGGCAAGATTTTCATGATGGCTTTAACAACCTGAAGTAGTAGGTATTACTCCTTGAGACAGACAAAGCAGAAGATAATAAAACTTACTAGAGGTATATTAGACGATAAGTTTGACTTAGGTATTTGATTTTCTATTATTTTGTTACGAAATCTTGTCGCTCCAACAAGGCTAGATCTGCATCGACTACCACATCCCCTTGGTGTCTGAGAGGACGTATAGCCTCATAACCACCGCTAGATCTTCTCCCGCGCTAATCGCCCCGCCTATTCTTTTCAATATATCGTAACATCTTAGTACTCTATATCTGACTGGTGTGTGGCGGATTGATTGATTGCCAACTCTGCCTGTGGCTATTTTATTATACTCTGTATGATATGGCAAATGTTGCATGGATGACGTCGAGGCATGTTGGAGGCAGGTCTGCATTGCACAGGAGATAAACACCCCGAGCTGAATAAGCAGAAATAAATGAACTGCCTATTGTATTCTGAAGCGAGCACCACTACGAAGAACCTGGGATCTGACATGTTGTTTATCTCTAAATCAGTATGAACGTGTAGGTTATCACCGGAGTATCTAAGGGAATTAGAGTAAGTGTGCCTCCTGGCTAACAAACTACGCACTACATTTACCTTATCCAGTTTAGTTCGAGTTCCTCAGGCAATTCTCCGAGGTCTCGAAGAACCTAGTCGTTGATCTGGTCCCCGACAAGGTTGGAACCGAGAAGAAGGCAGCGGGAGAGCTAGGCAGCCGTCCAAATGCCCATATTCTCCATGCAGACCTCACCAAATACGCCCGCCTGAAGCAGGCGGCTGTCGACACTACCTAGATCGTTGGCGAGCGTGGAATCGACTACCTAATAGCCAACGGCAGTGTGGTGCCCTTACTTGACGTCTACGAACCCATCGGCGACTTGTAAGTGTACTGCCCTTTCGCTACTGTCCGAGCTGGTCTGTGCTTGACGCTATTTGTTTAACAGGAGCGGCATGCCCGAGGACCTAGGGGCTGTTGAATTAGAGCTATGGCAGACTAATGTCGTTGGCAACATCCACCTCATCCACCTCATCCACCTCTTTCTGCTCTTTGTTTTGAAGGGCAAAGCCAAGAAGGTCATCTTCATTTACTCTGGTCATGCCGACCTAGGCTTTACTAATGCTTTGGAGGTTGATGCGAACCCAAAATATACTGACTCCAAAGCGGCCATGAACGCTATTATGTCCAAGTTCAGCACGCAGTACAAGAAAGACGGTGTACTCTTCTTGAGTATCAGCCTGGGCTTGGTGGAGGTGGGCCGCTATTCAGATGGTACGCATCCCTGTCTTAAGGTTGAAAGATATGGTCACTTTATCAATGGATACCCATAGCCACTCCGGAACTGCTTAAGGGCTTCGCATCATTCACGGACAAACTTCCAGCCCATGCGCCTGACTTCAAGGGCCCACTCACTGCAGATGAATCTGTCCGACTTGTCACTTCGACTTTTGAGAAGGCCAGCATCGAGGGCGGGTATGGTGGTGCGTTTGTCTCGCAGTATGGAAACAAGCAGTGGATATAAACTCCCGACCCTACTCTATTATCCCAGATACATTTGGTGATGTAGGTGTATCTTACACGTAAATATACAGATAATGTACGAGATATAAGTGTCGATAGACTCGGTTCTAGGTTATTGGGGGCTTCCTACGGTGCGGAGTGAAGTGGTCCCTACTACTGCTGGTAGCTCGGGTAAAACATTGAAGCGAAAGCATCCGGATAGGTAGAAGATAGGTCCTCGATCCCCTACAAACTGATCTCCGGCCCAGCCAGCACTTGGGCTGGGCCGACCCCTCACTTCTAGCCGAGCGGCCCTCGCATTGCAACTCCGAGTCAATGTCGGAGCTTTGATGTCAAATTCGATTACGCCGGTACGTACTGAGACAGTCTCCACGAAAGATTCATTTGGGATTCACTTAGGACTAGCGAAGATGCCAAGACGGTTGGCACGGTAGATGTCTACACCACCCCAGCTGGGGTTTCCTTCATCACGAAGACGAGACTCCTGGTGCTAGGATCCTTCTCGTGGTGTACATTACATAGCCTTAGCGACTGCGGTCCACAGCTCACGATAAGTCGACCAGTGGGAATAGCTTCGCCAAGAAACCAGATGTTCTCATGATACGATGGCGGCCAAATACAGAATTTTATTATCAAACTCCTGTCATCACAAAATCCTTTCACTCCACCTCTCTGGACTGCATCTTTGTTTACTGGTGGACCTCGACTCTACTAGTATCAGCAGTGATCAACAGATATCGGCAGGTTGGTCAGGGTTTTGGGTGCGAGGAATGCAAGTCAAGCCACTGGAGGCTGGCAGAATGCAGATGCCTAGAGCCGAAGTGGGACGGGGATGCGGGCCGCTGCACATTACCTACTCCACAAGCAGAGCAACTGATAACTCTAAATGCCTGCATCAGCCTCCATCACGATACCCACATGCGTAAGCTCTATGCTGCTTCGAGATTGGGAAGGCGACGTGCGGAATCCTTCAGCAAGAAACGAGTGACGTCGAAACAGGGCTTCATGTTCGGGGGCCAGTCTTGGCTACTATGCGGTTCAGCTCGAAGCCGAAAAGCGGATTGAACAAGACGACGAGACTTGGGTATGATTTGGTGGCCGAGATAATAATATAAAAGGCATTCTCCCTCGACAAGTGGAAGGCACTCAATTGCAACATCAGCAACAAGCGCAACATCTTCACTTCCAGTCACAACCCCATCCAATCAGTATCACCATCCTTCTATACACAGTCCTTTACCGACTTCTCCGTGAAATTCCTTTCAAAATGCAGTTCTCCAAGGCCCTTCTTCTCATAGCCGCGGTCATCGTCCCTTCCGTCATGGCGGGATGCAGTGGCGCCGCTCCCTATCAGGGTACTTGCTTGACCTGCACTTCCACCTGCCACGACAGTAAGTAGCTGAATGGCTTCCCTTGGAGTCCTAAGATCTTCTGCTTTTTCGTGGCTCTAACACAAGTATTTGTACAGACTTTGGTGGACCTGATCGCACGTCCGCGCTTCAGCGAACGGGCTGCATGACCAACTGCCTTCTCCACTGCAACGACTGCAACTAGAAGTAAAAACCATGATGTCGATAACGGGGAACGCCAACAACTAAGATATCACGAACGGGACAATAAATAGTTTACATTCAAACAAAATTTCATCCGTTTAAAAGGTTTTCTTGGTGATGTAGAAATCGAATGCTAAAATCCGCTAGCGACAGTAAGACAGAGCGACGACGCCTTACTGGAATAGAATGAATATTTCGAGTCAGAGTGATTGAGAGCGGGCTCCGTCCCGGGTCGGTGAATAACCGGGCCTGGCTTAGTGTTTGAATCGGCAGGGTCGAAGTAACTGGGTATCAGGGTCGAAGTGATTGGTTCCGATTGGTCGGTGTTGAGGTGGCTGGGGGAGTTGAACTAACTACAGGGAAAGTTAAAGTGATTCTAAGGCAGATTGTTCTGCGTCAGAATGGGTAAAAAAGTGGAAGTATAACCTGTACTTCAGTCGCTGAGGGCTTTAAGAGCACTTCGTAGTTCTATTGCTGTATACCTAGCGGGTCTTATCTGCAGTGAATGATTAACAGATAGGAAATTGAGAAAGACTTATAGATGTGACTGGAATCATTGTATACAACAAGACGCAACGACAACACGTAGAAGCGTGAAGTTTTAGAATTCAATAAAGTACTTTATTAGGGAGGCTTACAACTACGTCGACGAAGTATTCCAGGTAGCAGTAAGTAGTCGAATCCAACGGGAGGTAGAATCCGTCGAAGGAATCAAAATAGGATAACTTATTAACCCAGATGATCAATAAAGCTGTTTCAAGGTTGTTTCAGCCCTCAAAGTATACTAAATCGCTGATTCATGTAAAGAGTCTGGCGGACAGGGTGACTTGCAGAAGAAAACGTTCCTGTTTTCACTTCCAGGAACGTTTCTTGTCCATTGAGCTGACCCCGTATCGCAGATGCTATCGTTCTGCCTGATTAGTCCAGGCAAGGCGTTGTTGTGTGGCAAGGGCTACTGGGAGTGTCGGTAGAGAAGATCAAATTTGGCCGGAGCTGATTGAAATGAGATGGAGACACTGCATAAGGCAACCCAGTCTAACTCTACGACATGTCAAGAAACCAGTTGTATCTACGCAGGGAAATAATACAGACCTGGAGAAACAACCCATCACAAGTCTTTCCGAAAGTACACTCGCTCGTACCCGTCTTCAGTTTCCCTATCCATCTTCACAAAGCCCATCTTCAGGTAAAGAGCTAAATTCTCATACATCTTGACATTTCTAAATAGCGTCAGCGCCGGTCGACCCTCACTTTTGCGAAAGCTTCTGCGTAGCGCATCAGCAGATCTCTGTAGCCACGGCCCTGCACTGCCGTATCGACCAGTAAGTTGTTGGTTTTGGTTGAATCCGCGCCGGGTTTCTCGCCGAAGGCAATGGACCCCACAACGTCGTTGGTGGAGGTAAGTGCCAAGAAGATTACTCTTGAAACAGCCACAAGAACGTGACTGACGGCTGACGACGAATTGCGACGAGTGGCACGTGAATTCACCATGTGAATTACATCCTTTGTCTTGATGACCGCCAGCGACCTCCTCCGTTGACTGACTTCCTACTTCCTACACATCATCACCAACCTCAAGCAGCAATACTATTGGCGTATTGCTGCCCATTCGTACGGAGACACCTGCGATACCAGGAGAATATTACCTCACCCCCTTGATTTTCAGCTGCATTCTCCCCATGGCCAAAGGATAGCGTTAACGGAGTAACTGGTGCATCCCATAACGTCGCTCGAGTGGATTCTTTAGCTATAAACCTGTCTTCCTTGGCTGCTTCTCTGCTTACAGGAGACATGTGGCGCGACTGAAAAAGGTTCCCGGCCCATTCCGGGCTTCCATCACTGACATGGCGCAAGTTGATGCTTCTGAGGGGTCGCCCACACGAAGAGCAGAGAGAACACTGTGGATATCTCAGCAGAGCCGTCTTCCGTTTCTCATTACATTTTGAGAAATGCGTCCGGTGCGCTTGTTAGCAGTCAGTCTAAACCGGACTCACATTTTCGAGTTCCGTGGTTTCAAAAAGCAAAAGTCACACGCCTTCATTTGTGAGACGTCTTGCTCCAGCTCAAAATCGAAGAGCATAATCATTTGCGGAATCAGCTTGGAATGACCGCCAGCACCAGGACAAGAGC
Organism: Colletotrichum coccodes; assembly: GCA_020466075.1. Classification (NCBI taxonomy): domain Eukaryota; kingdom Fungi; phylum Ascomycota; class Sordariomycetes; order Glomerellales; family Glomerellaceae; genus Colletotrichum; species Colletotrichum coccodes. The sequence goes on from JAIMZG010000413.1 coordinate 14,677, forward strand.
CCACTACAAAGAGGCTCCACTTCTGGCAGTTAGATAGACTTTAACTCTTTTAGAAGTTTAATTCTAATAATCTCTTTGTAAGCTTATAATATTATTGCTTTCTTTTAACTATTAGAAAACAGGTCCTGGTGTATTAGAGAAAATAGGCATGCACTGGCTCGTGGTAACAGCATTGAGAGTGCAATGGAAAAGACTGGGAAAACCAGACAATCGATAGACTCAATAAGGGCGATTAGGCGGATCAGAGGCAATGACTTCACCCGGATTTCCGCGTAAGGACAGCCAATAGAGAGAGGGGTTTTGTAGAGATTTTTCGGTAACACAACAGATACATACATGAAATACAATCAGTATACCCACTTACTTCAATAGATACCTCCGCAGCCCTGCATCCCGAGTACTCTTCAGGAGGGGTAGTCACGTCGCGAATACAAGACGCGCAAGAACACAATAGCCTCGTCCTGCGGCAGCAGCTTCTCGACGCGCAGTCATTGGGCCTGCTAAGCGCTCTGGTTCATCTGTAACCCAATGAGATCCATTCTCCCAAGACGTTCATATGTTGAGATTTTTGCATTAGTCTGTCCGATTGTGCAGCTTTCCTATCTTGGTCTGACATGCATACGATACCCCGCACCTCTCGCGAACACCACATCCACCTTGTGAACGAGATTCCTCGTCTTTGCATCTTATAACTACCCATTCTATCACAGGCCACGTCTCGTTCCAATTATGGCTAACCTTATTCCCTCCTACTTTCTGGTGCCGACATGGGACTTTCCACCCCCGCCATCTGGCCCATTGAGACTGGGTAGTGTCATCACGTCACTGAAGGCGCCCGAGCGGTCCCTCTACACGTCGCCCGCGCCGGCCGAACCCACTACATTCTCCGTAGAACACCGACAGGTCTCATTTTCGGTAGAGAAACTTCGTGATCATCAATTTGGAATATTTACGCGCTTCTTGAGCATAATATTGGGTCTTGGCGTAGACACCCAGGTGAACTGGCGAAAGCAGTGAGTTTTTGCTCTCCTTCTACATTCGCCCCTTTGTCAATTTCCGGCTCGGTACATATTAGTTCCCATCGTCCCATTCCTCTGTTATGTCTATCGATGATCTCTTCCTACTACCTTACTACTGAGGTGAATCTTTCGCTAATACGATTCGCTGAAAAGAGATACATCTCTCTTCACCTTCGACAGCCTAACAACCGTTCAATTCATCCCCGAAACCGACTACCTCCAAGCCTGTGTCGCTGCAGAGCCCGTGCAACGCTATCTCAAAGTAACGCGATACCGCAAGCCAGTCTACATAATTACTGGGCTTAAGTTTGCTACCGGCGCAAAGGCAAAATCCTTTCGCACGCGCGCGTCGGCCAGGGTATCAGCGCTGAAGCTGACGGAACAGTCTTGGGCGGTGTCCCGCTTGGGGGGGGATCCGGCATGAGTCGAAACAAAGAACAAAAGAAGGAGGCCTCGTGGGAGGATTCAGACGATTTTGTGTTTGCTTTCAGGGTGCGAAAGGTGACGGTTCGGAAGAACACGGATGTCCTTCAAACTTATGAAGAGTACAGGAAGGGCGCCATGTTAGACGGAGCTGTTGAAGAAGCGAAAGAGTCTGATTACATAGTTGTTGATGACGAGACGACTCGGGGAACATTTGTCACCAATGACTTCTTTGTGGAGGAGTTGAAGGATAGTGATGAATTGGTCCGTTGTGGTATTCCAATAAACGAGAGCCCAATTAAATCTTAAGTGTACTTTAGACCAGCTGTCACATTAAACGCGTGTGATTGCCTCAAAACCCGCTACATGCGTAGCAGCTCTTTAATTGTCATATCAATCACACTTCTATCCTTGCCAAACAGATTGTCGGTATATAAACTCAGATCGATGAAATGATAGCCGTCCCGAGGTTGGTAATGCGTTCCTCTCTCAGCTATCCGCCTGAGAACTGCTTTCATTCTCTTTTGACTCCTCAACGACTGTTCAAATTGTGGCAGGTGGATCTTCACGTATAAGAGTAGAAATGCCGCTATACCAGCCGTAATTGGTGTTGCGTACGAGGTACCCGACTTATACTCGACACATTGAGGATTCGCCCCTTCGTCGCACAGGTGAACAGGCCATGATGACTCAACAGCCTCACCAATCGTTGCCAGGTTAATGTCCTCAACTGCCGCGGTCGGACTGAAACGGGACCGATTACCGTTTGCGTCTGTGGAATGGATGGCAATAACTGTAGGCTCGCGAGCTGGATACGAACGTCCGAGCTTGCCGCCGCTGTTGGATGCAGCAGCAAATAACAATACGTCATTGGCGTATGCTCTCTTCAGTGCGAGCTCTATTTCTTCGTACCCATCCACATCGCACGAAGGGAAGCCAAAGGACATGGAGATAATGTCAACTTTCCACACTTCCACGGCATGGTTAATGGCCTGATGGGTTCACAAAGTGAGAAAGCGATACGTTGCGGCTGGGATACCAACTTACCTCTGCCACGATCCTTGGAGAAGAAGGTTTGTTCTCCGCAATCTTGGAGACGTATAACTCTGCATCAGGTGCGTAGTCAAGTAGAAGACAGGCTGTGAAAGTGCCATGACCATTGCGATCATGGACCGCATTGGGCCGCTGGGTGTTGACCCAGTTGTACTTCCCTTTGATGTTTTCGGCTCGCGCCTCCACATCTGGATGGGTCACGTCGATACCAGTGTCCAGGATCGCAACAGCCACTGGCGATTTTCCAGACTGGGCTGGGATGAACTTTTCATAGACCTCCAAGTATCTGGACTTCCAAACTGAATAGTTTGAACGGCTAGGATAAATAAAAAATTAGCAATCTCACACTGTGACCGGCACCTTTCTTCGCCATATGAGAAAATATCGAGAGCCAATGATAGGACGAACAAGCGTAGCCCCTGGAAGGATTTGAAGGAAATAACGAAACATACGCTTCACTACTGTGTGCATCAGAGATAGTTTCGTCATCGAAGAATTTGGAGGTTTTGTAATCGAAACCCGCCTGGTGAGTGGGAAGCTCTGGGGGCTGCCGAAGATGAAGCTCAGTTGTGGGTCCAGGCGATGGACTGAAAAGCTGTCGAGTGTCGAGTTGGTCTGCCTTGATTGTCTCGGGCCGGGCTTCCTGTGCTACCGTTTGTATAGTCTGATCCCAGCTCGCAAAGTCCAAACCCTGGGCAAACTGGTCGAGGTCCTCAATAGAGATTGAGCTGTACGCCTGACTGAGCTCCGTCTCCAGCGGCCTGACAATCTCCTCGTAGATCCTGACTCTTAGCAGTTGGTCATCCAGCTTGGCCCCATCCTCGTCCTCCCAGAGTGTGGGATCCAGACACTTTTCTACTGCGTAGTGAAACCTAGTGTTCTCCGGCATCTCTCCTTTGCACTTTTTGAATACAACATCCGCGTCCATGTATCTGGAGAAGCTCGATACTTTCATCCCCTCTCCCAAGTTTATGTTGAACCTCTTGGCTAAAGCGTTGAATGAAGTAGCGAAATAGACTTCAATCAACATGACTGCTAGCTCGACCAAGGCTGGACATTGATGGCCCACCAAGTCGTCAGGATCGATATCATCTGGGTCAGTCCCGTTTGATTCAGTGTCGCTAACGTCAGCAACGTGTGCCACTTGATTGCTTCCCACAAAGTTTTCGAAAGGGGGTCGACACTCGGAAGCCAAGAGTGGAATCTGAATGAAAGGCTTTAGCGGCACAGCGGAAGATGTTGTGCGCAGGAATAACACGTTGGCAGAGGTCCAGGGTAGTTGCAGCCAAGGGGTGTCGTGCAGATGAAGAACGGCGGAACTGAGTAGCACAGCAAGAATGCGCCTTGTTTTCTCGGTGAAGGAGCGTGATCCTCCCTGTAATAAATGTTCCAATGAAATGGGTTGCTGGTTCTTGTCGATGACCGAAGTGCTTCTCTCTGATCGCAGTTTGAACAGTCGGTCCTTGGTAACCCTCAGCTCGAGACGATAGGTTGTCATGTTTTTGATCTTCCCAATGGGCTCGCACAGCTTCTTTACCCTCATAGGCTTGTTCTTGGGGTCGCTCTTCTTCGCTCTTGATTGCTCTTTTTCGTTCATTGCCCACTGGACCACCATGTTTTTGGTCATACGAACGCGAGCCTCTTGCCAATCTTGCTTCATCGAAAGAAACATGTCGAAGTTAAAATCGAAGTCGACGTCCATGTCTGTGGTAGTTTCCGTGGCAGATTTCCGGTAAGTGCCCAGACTCAATCTGGCGATGAAATCATGAGCCGGCGTGCATGGACAGTGTTTGCAGTCCACCAAAGCTTTGTACATTGAAAGCGCCAACTTTGAAACGTCGTACGATGGCTCTCTGATCTTTTGAACGGAAAGTTCGTCCGTTGCCCAGAACGAAGTTTCTTCTGGACTCCGGGCTCCCAGTTCATTTTCAAGTGTTGATAGCAACAGCATAAACTCGCTGCGCTCATCGGATGTGGCTCCAAAGGACAAACTCCATCGAAGAAGCTCAAGTCTTTTACCGTTGTCGTTCTGTATGCGAAGTTCCTCTAGCCTCTCCACAACTGCAAACAGTCTCGCTGAAGATTGGTGTGCATAAGGGAGCTGGATTGTGTGTATGGTCGCTCCCGGTCTGATTGCGGACTCGAGAGGATCGAGAAGGCGGGCCATGAGTTCGTGGCTCGGTCCAGAAGCTTGGAAAATGCGGTTCGCATGGTCGTGAATCAGAACGCAATAGACCATAACGTTACTGTAGAACGATTTGAGATGTAGATCTTTCTCGTTGACCCTCAAATGTTTGACAAGTTCTTGGATCGTTTTGTAACTGGCTAGGACCACTTGGGCGACGTTAGGATCCTTCATGTTGACAGAAGCCATCCTGGTCTCTTCGAATCATCGACGGAAGCAGAAGACTTGACAACACAAGAAGACACGCATGCAGCTGGTAAGAATTCAGCCGTTGTCTCGTTGACAAACATAAGGCTGAGGTCTGGTGAGAACAACAACGTTGCGTCCCCCGACGACAAGCGGGGGTGACAATTGTACTGGGCTCATGCCAAGCCGTGCATATGAGCAGTACATATCGCGGGTAGCACATATGATAAGTCAAGTCATCATTATAGAGCAAGTCTGACCAACGAGGTTTAGAAGCTTAACAATTCAGTTGGATTGTCATGTAGCTGATACCGCGGGGCTTCGGAGCCAATTGAATATGGCGGATAAACGCTCACCACATGCAGACTGTCATTCGTGCATCTGCTCTATGTCGCTCAAGGCCAAACACCCCGCACAAGGCGCAACACATTGGGTCCCACGCTTCTGAGGATACCATCCATTTCTTCATTCGCAAGTTCACACTATTGCTTTAGTGATACTGCACTCTGTCGTTTACGACCAATGACCACGCAATTGGTAGCGGAGTGCGCTCAGTCGTGCCTCGAATCTTTTCAGCAATGTCTTCACAAGGCTGCCTCAGTTCACCCGCGCGATTTATCGCTGGTCGAGGATCAGCTGGCTCGATTTTCCATTTGGGCAGCAAATATTAAGGCTCTTGCTGTTGGCCGAGCGTCCTTGGACCACCGACTACGGGAAGCTTTAGAGACTCGAGACTTGGTCATCGGTCTTCTGGAAGCCTTGGAACTCCAAATCAAGAATTGTATGAGAACCCTTTCCGGTCTTAATTCTTTCGTCACTATTCGGTTACGTAATGAGAAAATACTTTCGAAGTCAAGACGTATGATGTTGACTCAGCCGTTCAGGTTCGAGTGTCATTGACGCTTCTTCTGCCACCGTAAAACCGGGAGACAAGCCGAGCCCTATCGATGAATTGGATCAGGCTGTCGAAGAGATCGCGAGTGAGATAAGTCTGCTCTACAAATTTACGAACACGATCCGCAAGGCAAGCAAATCTACCCAAGACCAAAAGGCGGCAAAAGTATTTCAGATCAGGGATGACGAAGGAAACAACATTGAAACCTTTCTTTCGGCGTTATTCTCTAATCACATTCGGGATCGTTTCCCTGGTGCTAGTCCCTTTATCCAGCAACGTCTAGCCACTAGCATGTTGCTGCGTCGGAAAAGAATGCTATATCGAAGGTCAAGATATGAAAAAACTCCAATTCGGCCTTATCAGACTCCGGCTCCCAAACCAATTGCTCCGCAACTCCAAGTACGAAGCGCCAAGAATCCAGATCAGACGCCCCACGTTCTCTCTCACGACCCGCAACCTCAAGTCACAGTTACAGAGCCTCGAGTGACTGCGCAGTCGGTGGCATGTACGGCAACAACTCTGGCGCCGGAGAACTTCCAAAAAGCTTCAACACCATCCGTGGTATCAGCGCCAAATACGGTGGCGTTGGGTAATCACGAGGAGCTTCGCTTCCCTGCCCCTCCTTGTGGCTATATTCAGCGAAAGTATGACAGATTCAAGAGGAATATGGAAGAGGACTATCGTGCTTTGTCGGCAAAATCTTTCCGACCTTCCTCCCGCAGCAAGGAGATCGAAGAGGCACTTGCTACGTTCTGGAAAGAGTGCATTGGCGCAGTAGGTGAAATTACCTGCCCTTTCTGCTTTTGTACTCTGCCAGTAAAAACCGCAACGAACGAGCGGAAATGGAGGTGAGCCCGAATATTAATATCACTTGCAACCCTTTTTATTTGTTCTCGGCAGAATTATTGACCATCATGTACTCAGATCTCATGTCACCGACGACCTCGACCCTTACGTGTGTCTTTTCGACACTTGCGACTCAGCAGAGACGTTGTACAGTCACAGTGGCCCGTGGCTAAAGCATATGCGAGATCATTGTTCAAAATGGCGATGTACAGCAAAATCGCATGGTGAATGGGTGGGTGCTACAAAAGACGAATATCTTGACCACATGAACGAGGTCCACCCAGGCATGTTCAACAAGGCGCAAATTAGCGTCTTGGCAGATCGGAATGGGCGAAATACTGGGCCTCTGTTTACAGCATGCCCTTTATGCGGAATCGAGAATGTCGACGGCGAAATGGAACCTCACATTGTTGGACACATGCGCTCCCTAGCTCTCAGGTCGCTCCCCAGCTACGAAGAAGTCCCAGGCAGGCTGTCTGAGCTTGGGATACACGAAGGAACCGAAAGTGTGGTTACGTCAACTCCGCGAAGCAGGAGCAGGGTAGGGTCCGATCTCGATTCGACACGTTCCTTGACCTTTTCCCAATCCGAATCAATCGCACCATACACCACGGGAGCTTCCAAGTACGAGGCATGGGGTGGGTTTCACCGTTATCTCTCACAATTTCCCATTGGCGACGGGCTTCCTACTCTGGCGAATAGGGCACCTTACCCAGCCGAGACTGCCAGTCGTCCAGTTCCCGAACAGAACTTTGAACCCCCGCCTCTTTCGGAATCAGAAGTCCAGGGAAGGTTCGACCCCTCTGTTGAATTTATCGACGATGCCCTCTTCGAAGGAATATCCGATAAAGATCGACGTTTATTTGAGTGGGGGTTTGTCCTGGGCGTTGAAGAATCACATTGGGACCCCCAGACTGACCCGGTGTTAAACAATTTGCGGAATTATCCGACTACGACGCGTCAAACAATTAGAATGGATCCTGATTGTGCGATTTGCTCAGCACCCGCTTCATTCGCGTGCGACTGCGAACCCAGAGCATTAGATGTATCCATGGTCAACGCGGAACGCAAGATGATGGAATCGATCTATGAAGACATACGTGCATGGGTGTTTAAAAGAACAAAGAACCTTGTCAAGAACAACTTTGCAGCTGAAGAGCAGGGGTTCATCCCTGAGACGTCCTGCGAAAACGACGAAGAGGCTTCGAAGCCTCCTTCAGGAACTCACAGTCCGCAGCACGATAAAGTCAGCAACAACGCACACGCAGAACCGGCACCATTCCCTGAAATATTGGACTATTATTACTCTCTCGTAGAGGTGACAGTACCACCGGATGATGATCCACTTGTGAAGGACCCACCACTCAGTGCCTTGAATGGGCTGAGGCGAGGACAAAGAACAACAACTGCATCGATGTCTAGTAGACGTGAAGCCAACGGAACGCCACCAAGATTGTTTTATTCTCCATTGACCAACATGTCTTATGGCTCCGGAGATTTTGACACCAATAACCCATGGAAGCCGGATCAGCTGCCAAGCATGTATGAGCCGCACCACACCTATGCGCCATCCGAAACTGGGGGGGTTTTTGACTCAGACGAAGATGGAAATGAGCTTTGGACAACTCTGAGCTCTAGCGAAAGCGAAGACGACGAAATCCATGAGAGAAACGACCTGAGCTCCAGCGAAAGCGAAGGGGCGTAATTGATGGGACTGCCAGGTGCATTCGTGAATGTTTGAGAGGACAAGGTCTTTGAAGTGGATGTTTATATGAGATATCAAAATGCTGGCAGCATTGCATCAGATTCGATCCAGAACACAGCCAGCTTGGAAGACCATATGGCTTCCAGTGGCGCTGGACCAGCGGCTTGCGAACGCTCGTATAATAAACGACATCGTATTGAGAGCCAGTAGCAAGATAATAACAGGCAGTCAGGGTTGCAATAGCTGTTTGTAGGCTGGTTGTTTTGAGTTGAACGGAACGTGCGACGAGTTTTTGGAAGCTAGTTATTTGACAGTAGGGGGCAATCTCGAGTACAACGTACGTCTTAAGGCTCTTACCAACTAATTAAAGCGTATATAACTGAATGTATTTGAGAAAACGACACTTTCACCAAGCGTCTTTGACCCCGGGAACAAATCGGGGAAGAGGAAGGGGCCACGTAATTCAATAAGACGCAGGTGTCTGAGCGTCACACAACCTTTCCTCTCTATTCTAAGCAGCGCCTATGGGCAATCGTCCGGCAACAATGATGCCAAAAGTGGTGCTGGAACGAAGCTACTGAACCGGAGTGAAATGGAAGTGGAAGTGGGCTGGCAGTGGGCTGCAACCAGGGCCAGCAATGCGAGTGCTAAGGCTACCCAAATGTCTCACGGCGCCAGTTGATCATGATCATGGGCTTTGCAAGAGAATCAAAACGTCATGCGTCTATTTGATTCTTGTTATGTAAGCCAGGACACATTTCGGATAGGTCAATTGATTACCGGGGATTTTCAGACTCTAGAGAATCTGGTTCTGCAAGTTGTGGCTAGGTATCCCAGACGGACAGGGACACGTGACGTGCAGGATGATATTTCAGCTCGACAAGTCGTCCTAGAGAGAGAGCCAGACCGTTCTTCCAATTAACCTCTAATGATTCCCTCTCACTTCACTAAGTGCCTCAGTATTCACAATATATAAGTAGCTTCGCCGTTCATACGAACCGAAGCTCTTCGTCTAACTCGCCTTCACACACGAATAAAACAAAATGGCAGTGAAAAGAGTCACCGTGTTTGGGGCAACCGGCAACCAGGGAGGTTCAGCGCCTAGACCTTTCTCGCTGACCATTCGTTGGCAGATTGGCATATGCATGTCAACACCAGAGACGTTAGCAGGCCAAGGCCAAAAAGCTCCAGAAACTTGTGGCTGAATTGGTTTGTGTGAATAATGGGCCCCTCGAACATGATTATCAGACTGGCGATAGCTTCAATACTAACACCGCATCAGGACAGACACAAACGACAGCCAGGCTGGTCAACTGAATGGAAGGCTCGTATGCCGTCTTTTCTATTACGAAGTACTGAGAGAAAGCCGATATGAATCACGAGATTCAGGAGGGGAAGAACTCTGCCGATGCGGCCAAGGCGCCTCGGCCCCCCAGCGACTTTAAGAACCTCGTTAACGATCATCAGGCAGCAAACTCGGGGCTCTACGTTTGGAGTTCGCTATATAACGCCTCGAACTGTCAGAGATGATCAGTCTGAATGTGAAACATCAACGGCTAACCTTGATACACACTAGTGACGAACGGTACGCTTTTGTGCGTTATCATCGTGACAGCAAAGCCGCCGTCGAATAATACGTCCGCGAACTCGGCAGTCTTGCAACCTTTCTTACGCACGCTTCTACATGTCAAACGTCTCGGGCACCGAGCAGTTCGCCGCGGCCGAGGGAGCTGTAGCTTTTGGCAGCCCAGGGGGAATGCTCAAGCCAACGCCGCCGGATAGCCATAGGGCCTTCTCCCTCCCAGTGTCGTCAAAAGCTATCATCCCCTTGTATAACACAAAAGATACTAGGAAGTACATCAAGGCTGCGGTCTTGAACCAAAAACAAGGTGCTTGGAGGCCGCGTTCTCGGCGCAGCTGCATACATGACTTGCGACAAGGTCGTCGATGGATTCCAAAAAGTCTTTCCGAACACGGGACGCACGGCAAATTACCTCGCAGAGTCCGAGGAGAGGTTCAGGAACGCAGCCGAAGCTGTGGGAGCCGGCACACGTCGTCGATGAGGTTTATGAGAACATGGTTCTCCTGGACGGTGCTGATCTGTATGGTGGCGGCTCGAAAAATCAACACTCTTCGATGTGTACGCTTTGCGAACTGTTTGCTTGGTGTCACTGTAAACTGCAAGAAGTCGAATGCAGTTGAAATGGCGTCCTAGGCTCATTCTGGTAAGCGGCATCATTGCGGCTTAGTGCGTATACCAGTCACGATTCGCCGAAATGTCTTGACACCCAAGTGCGGATCTCGTGCAGAGGCCCCTGGTGGGAAGTTGGGGTCTATGCTTTGCGAAAACGAGACCGAAGGATCTTGGAACGTACCTGTGGCTTACTGGGGGTGGGCGGTCGGCTTTGGGTAACTGAATGTTTGAGGATTGTACAGTTGCTTGCGCTGTCAAGTGAATTGAGACTATGGGATACCGTGCCTGGCATCGGGAATGCCCTCGGAAAAGTCGCAGCCCTCAGCTGTCGCCAGGCGGGGAGGCAGGCATAAGTGAGTATGACTGCCATAGTTTATGTCGAGAATCATCAATGTCGCGGCACGCATTTCACCAATGCGGATGTTCCGAGAATGAGAAAGAGGACGCGAGCAAGTATCCGGGGAAAGATAAACACTCCCTTAACCACCCGGCTGGGAACGATCGGCTTTCGTCGACATATAATATGAACATTGTGAAATACCACATGTAAACAGCTGGGTATCGATAATAGGCGTGATCAAAAGCGCCGGGTTAATGCACGTGATACGAAGCATCACTTGGTATCCTGGTTAACCATCTTTTGGACCATCAACTCATGGTCCGCCAACAGACGAACTGCTTGAAACTGGAAAACGCCCACGGTTCGGGGCCATGACCTCGAGCTTGACGTCGGCCTCGGCGTCGGGGCCTCGCCTGAAATCGCGGCGCGGAAGCATCCGCACGTCGGGACGAACGGCATCAGACGGGAAGCTTATCGCTCACAGAGCGGACTGGGACCCCGGCTCTCTTAGTGAGCGCCATGTCGTCAAGGGGCAGAAGTTTCTCCAGTCAACCGAGAGACGAGGGGGATGGAGCCGGGCGCATTGGCGTGTTTATCAGGCGCGTTTTGTTGGTTCCCGACGACTCCGACCGGCGATTCCGTCACTGACGACGACGGGACATCGACGTCATAGGACGCTCAGAGCGGATGACTCAGCTCCACTTTGCCAGCTTCAAGGCCGAGGCGACCCCTGCCAAGGCACTGCGACGCTCCGGAGCGATGACGAGACCTTTTATTACTTCCACGGCCAGCCGCATTCCATCTGTTTGTGTACATTTTCTCGTTCGCATCGACGAAGGGTTTCTGTCTCTCATCTGGGAAAAGTGCAAAAGAAAAAGTAAAAAGGACGAAAAAACTCGGATTCAAAATGGCCGCAGTGAAGTCAACACCAACGGAACTCCCTACCTTCACACCGGTCGACTATGGCAAGTTTTTCGGAGCAGGCGCCCTCGCGGCGACTCTCACTCACGGTGTAAGCCATCACAGCCCCCTCGAGATGACGGACGTCTCGCAGCCACCAAAACACTGCACGTGCTCACATCCCCTCGCAGGCCGCGACGCCAATCGACGTCGTCAAGACGCGCATCCAGGTCGACGACGCCATGAAGGGCCTCAACATGGTCAAGGCCGGCCGCACCATCGTCGCGAAGGAGGGCGCCTCGGCGCTGCTGACGGGCTTCGGCCCCACCGCTGTCGGCTACCTCGTCCAGGGCGGAGGAAAGTTCGCGGGCTACGAGTTCTTCAAAAAGCAGTTCATCACCCTCGCCGGCGGGCCCGAGAAGTCGGTCGACAAGCGCACCGCCATCTACCTCGGCGCCAGCGCCACCGCCGAGTTCTTCGCCGACATCCTGCTGTGCCCCCTTGAGGCGACGCGCATCCGCCTCGTCTCACAGCGCGGCTACGCCTCCGGCTTGGCCCCCGGCTTCATGCGCCTCGCGCGCGAGGAGGGCTTCAAGGGCTTCTACTCGGGCTTCGTGCCGTTGCTCTTCAAGCAGGTCCCCTACGCCGTCGGCCAGTTCTCCGTGCACGAGGCCGCCGTCGAGGTCATCTACCGCGCCATGGGCCCCGAGAAGAAGGCCAAGATGACGCACCTGCAGTCGACGGGCGTCGAGCTGGCCTCGGGCGTCCTCGCCGGCGTCGCCGCCGCCGTGCTATCCCACCCCGCCGACACGCTGCTCTCCGCCATCAACAAGGGCGCCGGCGACCCCAAGCAGGGCGCCACGAGCCGCATGATCCAGCTCGCTCGCGAGTTCGGGCCCAAGCGCCTGTTGCTGACGGGCCTGGGTCCCCGTATCGTCATGACCTGCGGCCTGGTCGCCGGCCAGTTTGTCATTTATGCGCAGTGCAAGACGCTCGTTGGTGCGCCGGCGGGCATCGAGATCCACAAGGAGGAGTCGTTGTAAGATTCTTAGATGATGTCATGTGTCTAGAGGATAAACAGACCTTGGGATGGGCTGGCGTTTGGGTGCATTGGTTCCGGCTGGTAGAGCGGGTAGACGAGCGATTGCTTAGTTCAAATTTGATTCCATCAATCAATTTCTCCCGTCTTCAGGAACCGTCGTGTCTCTCCAGAGGTGGAAATGTGTTGGACTTCCAAGACACGCGCAGCTGTCTACGCCACTCAGGCCACAGGTCTCAAAAACTTGAAGAGATCTTTCATACTCTGAACCCGAGGACATTCCGTGCTGGAATCCGTGGAGCGCGCGGGTAGCACGGGGTGGGTTAGTATTATATAATTAATGACTCTAGGATCGGCTAACTTACTCTGTAGTTAAAGCGAGTGGTTACTAAGTTATCCAATGTGAAACTGCCTCTGAATGTCCTGGTTACTATAATCCAAGGCCTACACTGATAGAACCCAACTATCTACATAGTAGTTACGGCTTTCTGTAGTGCTAGAACTGCTTAGCGTAAGAAGCGTGCAATAGGTTTCTTATGCCGATATAGCCCCCCCGAATAACTCGGCAATTCCGTTTACCAGTGTATAGTATCCTGAGCTGCCCGATCTCGATCGCAAGAGGAGGCCTGGGGTTGTTGCTGCCTCATGCCATAGGCAATTAAACGTAGGACCTCCACCGTGCGGCTCTGGTAATAGCTTGGGCTTGCTTGCTTGTCCGCCGATGCGTTCTGTTCAACCGACTCCGTAAGACTAGCTGGTCTGGCTGTAACGGGCTTTTCAGTCTTCTTGATGTGTTGTGAGGCGATGTGGCGCAAGGCAGTGTGGCTGGGTAGAGTGGCCGGCTCACAGGCGGCCGTGGGCGGTGTCCGGGAACGGGGGGGTCCAACTTCGACTAGTTAGTAAGCCTTGACAGCGGATACATGCCGGCCTGCAATGCACAACCTACCTTGAAGAGGTCGAATCGCTATTTTCGTTGGGAACCTTCACCCTTACGTTGACGTGCGACATAATGTCTGCTCTCGACTCTGTTGATTGGGCACATCGGCGTAGGTCACGCGCTTCTAACATCTCTTGCTGATGTAGATAGTGATTATGGAACCTTTCACGACTTGCAGCGGTTGCACACGTCGTCTTCTTTGTCTTACTAACTGTAACATAAGCATGTCCTAGAATAGGAAGGTCTGGGGTAGGCAGGATGGTTTGTTTGAAAATGAAAGAGAAAGGAACTACTGGATGGAACAGGAGATCGTTGATATAATTTAGTTGGAGTGGGATGCACTGCGTACAGTTTTGCCACTGCGCCTTTCGGGTTCGGTCGGATCATCCGCCTCCCTGAGGTCGCGCGAGCGGGGTATGTAGGATAAGCGAGGTATCTCGATAGGTTGTACGGTAGTGCAGCGATATCTGCTATTACCAGGAGCATAGTTGTATAGCGACATTCACCACACTTGACTCAAGCTCATTTATATCAGTTAGTGCGCCTGTCTTACTTCTTTCTAAGTATCGTGAAGCCTTGGCTCAAATCCCGTTATGGCGTTCAACCGAGATGAGTTCGTCCGCCTCCTGACGGACTACTACGAGTTCTGCAACCGCGTGTTCTGGGAGGCTACCGTAAGACAAGCTCCCCCCGGGGGCTGGCCGTCCGTCTCCCAGGAATCTTTAGCTGGCCTTAGGAAGAACGGCACAGTCATTGACCTCCTCCGCCACCTCCCATACGTCGACTACAGAGAGGGCCTCCTGAACTGCATGCCCATCATTTTGGACAAGACCCCCATTATCGACTACCGCCGCGAGAAGATCCATCATTATATACGCGACGGCAAGGTCCAGGGCTATGTCGAGCCGTACAACGACGACAATCCGCATATCCCGCCCTCGTGTGCCTGTATCGCCACCTGCCTGAGTCGTAACGGCTACTTTGTCGTTATTGACACCGACGACGGCTACATCTACTGGGGTGACCCGAACGGGCAGCACGACGAGCCCCCGACGGAGCTCAACGACGTCCTGAAGCAGTATGAGGGTGATGAGGCCAACAACTGGCGGTCCTGCGGCGTTAATGTATACCGCCCGGCTGACTTCTTTGCTCTCTGCAAGCGGCGGTTCCGGGAGATGCGCTGGATCGGCCTCGGCCAATGGGACATGAGCGCGCTGAGGATGAACGTTGACTGGGACGAGGACGATGAGGAGGAGCATATGGAGCTGGTCGACAAGATGAAGGCGGCGGGTTGGCCCGGTGATGGCGATGGCGGTGGTTGGGACCGGGTCAGGTTTGACGCGTCGCTTAATGAGGACTACGAGTAAGGGTAATAGGAAATTTAACTGCCATGCCACCAACATTGAAGAAGACGGATGCTGGAACATCTCGGACGCGCACTATCTGACCGCCAAAGATATCGAAGACCTCAATAAGAATACTTGGGGTTTCGCCGGTTGCGACGACCTCCAGCCGGGACAGAAGATCTGCCTGTCCAAGGGCGAACCTCCCATTTCCAACCCCATCTCCAAAGCAATCTGCGGGCCTCAGAAGCTCAATGGGGAAACCCGGGGGAACAAGAAGCTCGAGGACATGAATATTTGCCCCCTTAACGTCTGCTGTAACGTCTGGGGCCGGTGTGGCCTGGATAGTGGCTTCTGCGCCCAGAACCCCGCCGATACTGGCGCGCCGGGCACGTCAAAGCCCGGAAAGAACGGCTGCATTTCCAACTGTGGCATGAGTATTACTAATAATGACAAAGGCCCGGAAGATTTCTCTCATATTGCCTACTTTGAGGCCTGGAACAAGAAACGGGGCTACTTGCACATAAACATCACAGACATTGATACCAAGATACCAAGAAGTACAAGCACATCCACTTGGCCTTCCCGAACATCACGGACGTTCACTTTAACATCGACGTCAGCCCTTTGAAGGACCAGTTCGACAAGATGAAAAACATGACGGGCATCAAAAGGATGGTGTCTCTGGGTGGATGGGCCTTCTTGGCCGGGGCCCCGACGTATACCATCTTCCGCGAGGCCGTCAAGCCCCACAGCCGCGCCACGTTTGCCGCCAACGTGGTCAAGTTCGTCAACGACCATGGGCCCGACGGGATCGACTTTGGTTGGGAGTACCCTGTCGCGGAGGATCTCCTTGACACCCTGTCCGCCAACCCTTTGGAGGGCCAGGACTACCTGGAGTTCCTGAAGCTGGTCAAGCGTAGGCTGCCGAACAAGTCCTTCTCGATCGCGGCACCGGCCTCCTACTTCTGCAAACAGTTTATCGCACACGCGTTCCTCCCTTCTTGTAATGCATTGCCACTTCATATTGCTACTCGAAAGAAGGCGTCAAGCTCAGAACACGGCAGAATTCTCGCCCGGGACCTTCACTCCCTCTCTTCCCAACTCCATCACAACACCTCACCCAAGTACAACCAGCTCAGCATCACCCATCACCCGGTCATAGCCCCTCTATCTCCTTAGCTCCCCGAGATCTCAATCTTTGACAGCACACCGTAACGATGATCGTCGAAGCCTTCTGTATGCCGATTGCATATTCTAGTCGATTCCCATGGCGATTCCCCGCGGCATCGTTCTTCGTCTTCTGCCAACGCGTCGTGAATTCCGACTTCGCGCCAGCTAACCCTTCGCGCCAATACCCAGATTTCTAAACCAGGCGGACAGAGAGTATACGCCGACCCCTACGGTGTCATCTCATACACTCCGGGCGGCAACAGCTCGATCACCGCGATGCCGGCAGGTTCCAACTTCAATGCCTTCTACAATTTGACCTTGAAGGATCCGGTCTTCCGAATAGATACTCATATGCTACTGTTCTACCAATTCGGCGGAGATCCCGCCTATTCCAACATCTACGCCTGTCCTGACGAAACGGCTGGCGGTATGGATTATCTAAGAGCTCGGTGGACTTCTAAGCAAGATGCTGTTTGGGACAAACAATGCGTTGCCCTTGATGGCTTATTGGCGGTTCCAAGTCAGATCGAAATCGGCGCGTACGAGTATACCAGAGCTTGAGAGGTCTGGCTTTACATCCCAAAACCGGGGCAGGAGAGAATGTTGAGCCTGGCGAAAGGAGAGACCGTCCAAAATGCAAGGGTTCTGGGCCCATGAAAATTTGCGGTTCGTAACGTAGTATGATACAAAGCATCACCAGCACAGTCACTAATTCCACGTTCTCTACTGTTGAGAAATAGCTCGGGGGAGCATTTGAATCCAATTCCGAAGTCCCGTGTTTTGCCTCAAAACATACACCCATCCAGTCTCTTAGTCCAAAACGAGCTCAAAATCAAACTCACCAGTTCTCAGCTCATACTGCGGCAGCGTCGCCGGCCCGCAGGACCCGGTGCCCAGACCGTGGTGCGCCCAGTCCAGCCTCACCACCGTATCCTCCCTCTTGCGCTTGTGCAGCTCGTACGGGTGCTGGCACTCGTCCAGGTCCTTTGTCGTATAGTGCATCGCCGAGAACGATGCGCCATCGAGGTCGCCGAAACGAGCGCGGATGAGGCGCTCATCAGGCTTGCTCTCATCGACGACGCCTTCCTCGTCGGGAAGCTGACCGCGAAACTCGACCCAGCGGACGTCGGTCCTGTTCCCGCCGTCCTGAGGGAACTCGTAGTCGACAAAGAGGTCGTCGACCGTCTGCTCCCAATTGCCAAAGGACTGGCTCATCTTCTTGTCCCTGTAGCTCTCCCCCGGTCCGCGGCCCCACCAGGCGACCTTCTCGACGCCCTTGATGCCCAGGGTCAGCCCGATGCGAGCGAAGGTGTCGGGAAGAAGAGGGCCGTTGGGCCTTCCCTTGACCTTGATGTAGACGGCCTCCCCATGGAACGTGAACGTGGTCCAGGTGTCGACGGCCCACGCGAGGACGGGCGGGGCGATGCGCGATTGGACGTTAACGATGAGGCCGTGCTTCTCCTTGCGCCACTCGACACGCTTGACGGAGTGACGCGTTTGGTGGAGGCGACGGTCCTGCCAGTTCTGACCGAAGCGGCCGCCGCGGTCGTTGTCGGTCAGGGCGCGGTAGAAGTCCATGACGAAGGGCTCGGTAAGGAGCTCGAGGTGCGGACGGGACGCTTTCCGCCATGAGGTGAGGGTGCCGAGTTGGAGATCGAGGCCCCAGGTCGAAAGACCCGTGGAAGAAGATATGGAGAGGAGTGAGGGGGAGGTTTGGGCGATGTGCGGCACTGGGTCGACAAAGGGATGGGAGAGCGAGGAGAGGATTGCAGCCATGGAGGGCGGTTTCGAGAGGGGGAGCTGGCCAAAGGCGACGCGGTGGCCTGCCTTGGCCCAGTTTGTGTCGTTGGCGAGGGCGAAGTCGATGTGCAGGTAGGCTTCGGCGGCGAGGTTCTTGGGGAGGCCATTGATCTTGAGGTGGGCCTTGGTGTGAGGCTTGACGCCTGTAGTTGGTCAGCGAGGTGAACACCGAGGCAGTGAAAGATGATTGCTTACCCTTGGGAATCTCGACCTCCTGGTCGCCGCCGATGACCATGCCGTCGGCAACGATGTGCCAGGTGGCGGTGAGGTGGTCCAGGGAGACAAAGTCGTAGCGGTTGATGATTGTAACCTCGTTGCCCTTTATGTCGAGGGTCTGCACCGGCTCGATGGCCTTGCCATACTCGACCAGGCCGGGGGTGGGGGTGTGCTCGGCGAAGCACAAGCCGTCAAAGACGAAATTGTAGTCGTTGGGCTCGTCGCCGAAATCGCCGCCGTAGCCCATGTACTCTTCGCCGTCTTCAGTCTTGGTGCGAAGGCCCTGGGACTGTTAGTTGAGGACAGAGACCCTGTCCATGAGACTTACGTGGTTGGCCCACTCCCACACGAAACCTCCCATGAGGCGCGGGTACTTGTAAAAGGCGTCGATGTACTCCTTGATACCGCCGGGCCCGTTGCCCATGGCGTGGATGTACTCGCACAGCACGAGCGGCTTGCTCCAGTCCCTCTCGGAAGCTGTGTTAACAATTTCCTCAGCAGAAGCGTACATCCTGCTGTAGATGTCCGCCGTCCGAGCACCGCCATCACCTTCGTAGTGCACGAGGCGAGACTTGTCAATGCTTTTGATCACGTCATACATGTGCTGGTGGTTCTCTCCGTAGAAGGACTCGTTGCCCAGGGACCACAGAACCACAGAAGCGTGGTTCTTGTCGCGCTGGACCATCTGTCTCGCGCGGTCTTCGTAGGCCTCCCGCCAGTCGGGATTGTTTGTGGCCCAGTCTTCGCCCCTGTTGCCCAAGACGCCGAAACCGTGACACTCGAGGTCCGCCTCGTCGAGAATCCAGATGCCCAGCTCATCTGCGAGATCGTATAGACGAGGATCGTTGATGTAGTGCGACGTGCGGATACCGTTCACGTTGAAGTGCTTCATCAGCAGCAAGTCGCGCTTCAGGAACTCGTACGGCACCGCCCGCCCGGAGTCGGGGTTGTGCTCATGGCGGTTGACGCCGCGGAACTTGACGGGGTCGCCATTGATGCTGAAAACGCCCTTGATGAGCTCGGTGCGTCGGAAACCGACCCGCTGGACCAAGCTGCATTTCTTAAAGTTCAGCACCAGGCTGTATAGGTACGGCGTCTCGGCGGTCCACTTGTGTGGGTTCTTGACGCGGATGTCGAAGCTGTTGTGACGGTCAAAGATCTTCATATCCTTGGCGATGAGCTTGCCGTCGGCGTCGAGGAGCTTCATGTCGACGTAGGCGCCGCGGTCCAGCTCCACGTCGACCCTCAGGGTGGCGTCTTTGTAGTCGTCGTCGAGGAGAGTCTGGACATGGTAGTCTACGGGGTGGAACTTGGGGAAGGCGTGGAGGTAGACGTCTCTGAAGATGCCGCTGAGCCACCACTGATCCTGGTCCTCAAGATAGGTGCCGTCGCATCTCTGGTAGACTTCGACTGCGAGGACGTTGTCTTGGCCGATTTTGATGTGATCCGTCACGTCAAACTCGCTGGGGTTGCGGGCGCCCTGGGAGTAGCCGACTTCTTTGCCATTGACCCAAACGGTGAAGGCGGAATCGACTCCTTCAAATCTGAGTCTGAGCTGGTGGTCGGCAAAGTCGTCTCCGACCTGGAAGGTTGTCACATGTCGGCCGCACTCGTTGTCATCGTATGGAATGTTGGGAGCGTCCACGGACCAGGGAAAATTCAGGTTGGTGTATTGCGGTCCCTTGCCGTAGCCCTGGCACTGCCACATGCCGGGGACGACGATGTCATCCCACTCGGACGTGTCAAAGTCGGTCTTGTAAAAATCTCGGGGTTCATGGAAGGGCGATGTGGTCAGGTGGAATTTCCATTTTCCAGACAGGAGCTTGGACTTGGACTTGGAGGTGTCCCTGGTGAGGGCGTCCTCCTCATTGTTGTACAGAAAAAAATAGCTCCGCGGCGGGAGCGTGCCGCGATGGAGGACCTTGAGGTTACTCCAGTCCGGGATGCTCTTTGGAAAGGAGTGAGTGGGGGCTTCGACGGCAGCGGTAGCGGTCTGCTGTCCAGACGGGCCAGCGGTGGATGAGCCGTCACTTGACGAGCTACCGAGACGGCGGTGGCGGCCCAGCTTTTCCATGTAGACACTCAGGTGGAGGTCGGTCTCGGAAGAGATGTTGACGTAGTCATCGGAGATGTCGGACATGGTGATACGACGTCGGCACCGACGACCGAGGGAGAACGATGCGGATGTGGGTTCAGGTACGGTGGAGGAAAGGACAGACAGGACGGGACTAGTGGAGACACGATGAACGGAGATGGGATATCGACGGAGGCATGCAAGGAGAATAGCGTGTACACGATAATGATGGAGTGGGTGGTAGTTCGCAGACAGCTGTAGCAACCGGTGAAGGAGGAGATGGAAATTGGAGCTTTGTGTGAGCTGGGTTCAATGGAAGGCGAGAGCTTTGGTCTGCCTGTCTCACACGGGCCGAGCTCTGGGTTTGTCCAAGTCAGGAACGTCACCTGAGACGGTGCAGCGTCTGGGGGTGCGGGGGAATCACGAGGGACCAGCTGCAAGGGGAAGGATTGGGGGAAGCGGGGTAGCTCGTGATTGGCTGAGAACGGCACGAGGTGGCTTATGTAATGCCTCAGAATTGGAGTCAAAACGTGGTGGCCTGAGGATGGAGGGGAGAAATCAGGATTTAGGAATCAGTCCGCACGTGACTGTCGGTGCTAGATTCTTCGAACGAGCACCCGGACGGGCAGTGGTTGAGTGCCTGCCGAGGTTAATCCGGATATCGTCGGTTTTATGCTCAAAGGAGTGTTAAGGGCCTGGATGAACACTCGTCCAGATTTCAACGCCGACAGACCTCGGGCAACGTCGTTGGCATCGACTGTAGGAGCTGAAGGCGTGGCCGCTTTTTTCTTTTTCAACACACGACTTTCTGTCAGTGTCCCCAGCCAACCCCAAATCCTTGGAACACGAGCCGTTCGCTCTCCGTTCCAGACCAACTCTCGAGTCAGTTCGGGCTCCGTCCGAGAATTTCTCCATCGCTCACCGGCCAATCGTCGTTCTGTGTCCATCTCCTCCTCGTGTAGTGCGGTCGGTGCCTTCCGCCGTGGGACAAACCCCAGGATCCATAATTCCCCAGTCCGGGCTAGCGCCGAACTAGGCCTCGGCTTTCGACCCCGTCTGGGGATCGGGAGTCTCCGCATCGGACTTCATCCCTCACTTTCTCCGATGGATTTTTTTCTCTCTACACGTGGGTTGTCAACTGAAGTGATCCCCAGCCTCATTTCGCGGGTTGGCCTCGGCATTCTGTCCTTGCCGCCAAAAGTTCCAACGTTTCATTCCGTCATGCGATCTTGATCTCTGCTGCGCCGCACCCACAACGGCTTTGGAATCTGTCAACTTGGCGGGCGTCGTGCCGGGCATCGCCCCGGGACTGGATCGGCATGCAACCACCACCGACCTCTGTTGGTTCGTCCGCACCTTGGCTGATGCCACCAACTGTCCAAATCGGCAACACTTTCGCCTCATTCCCATTGAGCTGCCCGCCCATGTCGGCCCTTTTGTGCACTGCAAGTCGACATGGCTCGACCACGCGAATCACACGTCGCACTGCCGATGCTGGGCCCCCGACTTGCCCACCCCCCTGTATTTTTGGAGGAGAAATGGGGTAATCAACCCATCGAGGAGGCGATGAGTGCGGAGATCCGTCTTCGCAAGTATTTGGCACCTTTTTCAACGTGCTAGAACCACTGGTTGAATCACTAGTTTGAACCATCGACATATCATATCATTTCCTTTCTCTCATGCCCCATATCGTGCAAGGAAAACTCCGCTGAAAAAGCGTAACTCACGTGCCGCGGCTCCGTCTTCCCCGTGCGAAACAGCCCACTGCCTGATACCTCCCGAACCATGTGGAGGCTGTCAACTAAAACCCATATCCTGGGGGCCGGGGGCAGGGGGTGAAAAGATGGAGATTTCATGTAACGGTAGTCGAGTCCCGACCCCTTGGATGGACCGTCGTTGACCGGTGGTCGGCCCTGTCATGTTGATCGAATGCGTTGACTGGGGTTGCCTCTTTTACTTAAGGACTCGATCGTCCCCCCCGCGTTCCTAGCACGCGTCTTGTGCCCCTTGTGTCCCTCGTCCCCCATTCCCAGACACGCAATTGCGCTGCTCGTCAACATGGCGCCCCTCCAAGAGTCCAAGACCAACACCGAAGTCGAACATGACAACACGCCGTTTGACGAGAAGGCCGCCGCTGGCGAGGTGAAGGAGATCAATGCCGCCTCCGTCGCTCTCGCGGCCGCCTTGGCCGAGAGGCCGCCCAACATTTGGTCGCCCAACATGATCAAGTTGTACTTGATCATGAGCATTGGTTACTTAGTCTCGACGATGAACGGATTTGGTAAGTCGACTGAAGATCCGCCGCATGATAGAACCTGAAGCCAACACACCACAGACAGCTCCCTCATGGCAGGCCAGAACGCCATGCCGCAATACCAGAAGACCTTCGGTCTCTCTGGTGCCGGATCGACAACGGGCATCGTCTTCATGATCTACAACATCGGGCAAATAGCATCGTTCCCTTTTTGCTCTCCGTTGGCTGACGGCTTCGGCCGTCGTATCTGCATCTTTGTTGGCTGCGCAATCGTCCTCGTCGGCACCGCCATTCAGACACCGGCCAACACGCTCGGACAGTTCATCGCGGGAAGATTTATTCTTGGCTTCGGCGCCTCTCTTGCCTCTGCTGCAGGCCCTGCTTACGTTGTCGAGCTTGCGCATCCCAAGTACAGAGGAACTATGGCCGGCGCTTACAGTATGTGAAATTCCCCGAGATGTCCGTCAGGTTATCAGTGTGCTCTTGTGCCCGGCCTTCCTTTTCCAGCTTTGCTAACCAAGTTTCGTGGACTAGATACTTTCTGGTGGCTCGGTAACATTCTTGCCGGATGGACCACATACGGAACGAACGAGCATCTCAACAACAGCTGGGCTTGGAGAATCCCTACCGTCGTCCAGGCCGGCATGCCCGCTGTCGTCATGTGCTTCATCTTGTTCTTCCCCGAATCTCCTCGCTGGCTTATCTCTCACGACCGCGCCGAGGAGGGCCTCGCCATTCTCGCAAAATACCACGCGACGGTGATTCCAACTCGCCCGTCGTGCAGCTTCAATACCACGAGATTGTGGAAGATAACCGCCTGACCCGGGACGAGAACCCATGGTGGGACATGAGAGAGTTGTTCAACACAGGAGCAGCCCGCTACCGGCTGTTCATGGTTATTGCAATGGCATTTTTCGGCCAATGGAGTGGAAACAATGTCGTATCCTACTTTATGGTATGTGATTGACTATGTGGGGGTACTGAATTACCTCAGGACTCATGACTAACATGTGTGACAGCCCGAGATGTTCAAGCAAGCAGGCATCGAAAGCGCAAACACCCGCCTCCTACTCAATGCCATCAACCCGATCTTCAGTCTGATTGCGGCTATCTACGGCGCCACGTTGCTCGACAAGCTCGGCCGACGCTTTATGATGTTGGCGGGTCTGACCGGCTCCCTCATCTCCTACATCATGCTGACAGCATTCACCGCCGAGTCTGAGAACAACCAGAACCTGTCGTACGGTGTCATCGTGTCTATCTACGTTTTCGGCATCTGCTTTTCCTGGGGTTTCACTCCTCTCCAGACGCTCTACTCTGTGGAGTGCTTGGAGAACCGCACCCGTGCCAAGGGTTCCGCCATGTCGTTCCTCTTTTTGAACGTCGCCATCGTCATCAACACCTACGGTATCAGTGTGGGAATCGAAGCAATTCAGTGGCGCCTATACATCGTCTACATCGGTTGGATCTGTATTGAGATGGCCGTCATCTACTTCTTCTTCGTCGAGACGGCCGGCAAAACCCTCGAAGAGCTCAAGTCAATCTTTGAGGCTCCGAACCCGAGGAAAGAGTCGACTAAGAAGACAAAGGTTTCGGTCGACGAGGCTGGTAACGTCGTCAATGTTGGCGAGACCAGGCCTGGCCTCTAGGGGATGGCAGAGAATCCCAGAAGGCGTAATACCCCGACATTATATAGCAGTCGCCGTGTTGACCCCACCTACGGTCACCGTCTGTAAGATTAATACAATTTGGAGAGCTCATCTCACGTCATTTCGTATTTCTTGACCCTTCGCTGTCCCCTCGTCAAGTCCCGAACCATGCGGACGACTGTATTGATGTTGCACCGAAGACCACCCCCCGCCGACCGGCAAACCCAACGGGTATCCGCCAATGAAAAATCCCCATTCCCGCCCTCTGAGCACAAGAAATCCTCCTCGTCCGTTCCGATTCATTTTTTCCCCATTCAGCCATCTACCGCTTCCCGCTTCTGGCATGGTCTCATGCTCTCCACACCCCGCGCACACATGAGGAAAGCAGACCCTTTAGGATCCGAATCTTTGGGCTGCATACAACTGACACGACAAGCCAGATGTAGCTCCTTATTCTATCTTCACCGTTCATTCCTACCGCCCTTCGAGCTCCCCGGTATTTCGAGTGACAGAGGACGACGAGGGGAATATGGGCCGAGGGGCCGACAGTAGCAGGGATGAAGGAGAAAAGAGAGACAAGCGGAATAAAACTGGATTAGGGGCATTCAAAAATGGAACGGAGACTGTCCCTGTCGTCCGTGTTTCCCGTGTGGGCTACTGCCGCGGCGCCGCCCGCGCCCGTCTTGCAGAGCTACCTGCAAAGAGGCTGGTACAGCTACCGATTCGCGTCGGCTGTAGATGAACCGTCTTCGCGGGAATGCGGGCAGCGAATTCCAGATCGAGACGGGGGAACCAGGTCCAAGGAACAAGGCCCCTTGGTTGCATCATGCCACCCCGGTAATGACAGACACACCCACCCCCCTTGGGAACCCTCATGTGATGATCCGGACGAGAGCCCTCGCTTTCCCTTTTGGGTGATTCACGATCTTGGAACGAGCGGATGGGAGAGCTTGGCCATGCCCATGGTTCCTGGGACCTGCGTGCGTGGATGAAGCGTTCCCTCCGCGTCCATATTGCCCCTCACTCCAGGGCCTCCAAGCGGAAGCATTCCCTCCTTCAAAGGCAAACGGGCGTAGTGCGTCCGGTCCGTCGGGAACCTTGAGACCGCATCCTCATACGACTCGATGTCGCAGACTCTAATTGATTGATGGAAATTCGAGGGTAACAGTCTTGACCTGCCTCATTTCCGGGGGCGGAGTCACGATAATGTGCTCGATTTCCCCACACCAAGACGCGATTATCCGCTCTCGCCGTTGCGGCAATACGCGCTCTCCAGCGTGATGCGAAAGGGGCGAGGGACTGGATGCTGGTTTATAATGCCAGCTAAGAACGTCGCCGTCGATCTTGCTCCTTCTCTTTCTCATCCCTGCAAGATCCTATATCATCTTCGATATAGATCCAGAGGCTACTTCACCACTACTCCTCTCTTGACGACTCGTCTGACTAGACAGCAGTTACTGGCCCAAGATGAAGTGTGCCAGCCTCCTCCTGGCTGCCCTCGCCGCTCCGATTCATGCCGCCTTCACCTGGAAGAACGTCAAGATCGGCGGCGGCGGCGGTTTCGTCCCTTCGATTGTGTTCCACCCCACGGCGAAGGGCGTTGCCTACGCCAGGACTGACATCGGTGGTCTGTACCGCCTGAACGCCGATGACTCCTGGACCGCGGTAACCGACGCCAACAACTTCGCCGACGATGCTCACTGGAACCGGTGGGGTGTTGACGCACTTGCATTGGACCCCCAGGACAGCAAAAAGGTTTACATCGCGGTCGGCATGTATACCAACAGCTGGTAAGGATGAGACGTATCAAGTACTTCTGGGTTGTCTGTTAATCAACCCTCAGGGACCCGAACAACGGACAAATTGCAAGAAGTTCCGACTCGGGTGCGACATGGTCCTTCGCCGACCTGCCCTTCAAGGTGAGAGCGACCAACTCAATTTGACACCCATCGTCCTCAAGGCTTACACATGCGCCAGGTTGGTGGCAACATGCCCGGACGAGGAAATGGAGAGCGTCTCGCAGTTGACCCCAAGAACTCCAACATTATCTACTTCGGCGCCCGGAGTGGTAACGGACTTTGGAAGAGTACCGACGGAGGTAACTTGACTTGGATTCTAACTGGGGAGATGAACCACTGACTCTTGCCAGGCGCAAGCTTCTCCAAGGTCTCCTCGTTCACCGCAGTCGGAACCTTCCGCGCCGGCCCTGCCGGCGACGAGTACAGCGGCGACATTCAGGGTCTGAACTTCGTCACTTTCGACCCGACTTCCGCTGCCGTCGGCGGAGCCACCTCCAGAATCTTTGTTGGTGTTGCCGAGAACGCTACATCCTCAATCTACGTCTCCAACGACGCTGGCTCGACCTGGTCTGCTGTTGCTGGCCAGCCCGGCAGATACTTCCCCCACAAGGGCAGGATCCAGCCCACCGAGAAGGTGTGTTTCCGTTTTTATGATTGATAGAGACGGTGTACTGACAGCGAGGCTTAAGGCCCTCTACGTCAGCTACTCTGATGGAACCGGCCCGTACGATGGTACCTCTGGCTCTGTCTGGAGATACGACATCACGGCCGGCACCTGGAAGGATATATCCCCCGTGGCTCCTGGCCCCGACCTGTACCACGGCTTCGGTAAGTCATACGCCTTTCTGGCGCTGCTCCAACCAGATTGTTGGCCTCCTTGGGTGACGGTTACTGTCACTAAAATGGAGACGGCACACATACGTGATGACTTGAGCACCGATGCTAACTAGACCCAGGCGGCCTGAGTGTCGACATGCAAAAGCCTGGTACCCTGATCGTCGCCACCCTGAACAGTTGGTGGCCCGATGCGAAGCTCTTCAGGTCGACAGACTCCGGTACCACCTGGAAGCAAATTTGGACATGGGGCAGCGACGGTAACCAGAACCTGAGCTACGCCCAGACCTCCCCCAAAGTAAGGAGCATCCGTATGGGGTGACAATCTGGAGTCGTCCAGGGTCAGAAGGACGTTTTAATGCCCGTGTGCTGACAAACCACAGGCTCCTTGGATCAAGACCAACTTCCTCGACGTCGATACCAAGGACTTGGGTTGGATGATCGAGTCCCTCGAGATTGACCCTACCGACTCGAACCACTGGCTGTGGGGAACCGGCCTGACCATCTTCGGTGGCCGTGACCTCACCAACTGGGATACCGGCGCGAAGGTCAACATTCAATCGCTGGCGGACGGCATCGAAGAGATGTCAATTCAGGACCTCGCCAGCGCCCCCGGCGGCTCAGAACTCCTCGTCGCCACCTACGATAACAACGGATTCACCTTCAAGGCCCGCAGCGACATCGACACCTCGCCCCAGACCACGTGGACCACTCCCATGTGGGCCAGCGCCGTAGGCGTCGACTACGCCGGCAACAAGGTCGCCAACGTGGTCCGCATCGGCAACGTTGCCGGAACCCAGCAGTTGGCCGTGAGCTCCAACGGCGGCGCCACGTGGTACATCAACTACGCAGCCGGCACCACGCAGTACGGCGGCTCCGTCGCCTACTCGGCCGACGCCGACACCATCCTGTGGTCGACGGCGACTCTCGGTGTGCAGCGAAGCCAGAACCAGGGCTCTCTCGCCGTCGTCTCGAGCATTCCCGCCGGCGCCATCATCGCCAGCGACAAGCGCAACAACACCGTCTTCTACGGCGCCTCGGGCTCCAGCTTCTACCGCTCCACTAACCTCGGAGCGACCTTCTCCACCGCAGGCTCCCTCGGCTCGGCCACCGAGATCCGCCACGTCGAGGCCCATCCGGCCATCGCGGGCGACGTCTGGGTGTCCACCAACGCCGGCATCTTCCACAGCACCGACTACGGCTCCTCCTTCACCCAGGTCTCCACGGTCCTCACTAACACGAACAAGGTCGCCCTTGGCAAGGGCTCCGGCTCCAACTGGAACCTCTACGCCTTCGGCACCGGCCCCGCGGGCAGGCGTCTCTACGGCAGCGCCGACCTCGGCGCCTCATGGACGGACCTCCAAGGAACCCAGAGCTTCGGCGCCATCGACAGCGCCAAGCTCGCCGGCTCCGCCAACGAGCAGAACCTGGTCTACGTCGGCTCCAACGGACGCGGCGTCTTCTATGCCTCGGGCGCCATTTCTTCCTCCGGTGGTGGGTCGACCTCTGTCGCTCCGACGTCGACTAACAGGCCATCGAGCAGCAGCTCAACGGTCGGTGTGACCTCCACTCTTACACCCATCGGGACTACCTTGACTACTTCCACCTCCGCGGTCCGGACCTCGACAAGCTCGGCCCCGGCTCCCACGGCGACTACCCTTGCGAAGCAGTTTGAGCAGTGCGGCGGGTCGGGCTGGAAGGGCCCAACTCAGTGCGTGTCGCCGTACACTTGCAAAGCCTCCCACGAGTGGTACTCCCAGTGCGTGTAAGCACTAGCTGACGGGACTACTCGGGGGTTCTGAGGCTGTAATGTGATGTGGTGTGTGGGAAGTTGCGATTTAGCCTGCGGGCTTCGTTTCGTTTGTAGAATATCTGGTAGTCGGAATGAAACTTCCGTAACCGCATTACATATCTGAGTCGTTGAACATTCGTCAAGGTGCCGAACTACAGTCGGTGGTGTCCCAGAATTGTGATCACTCTCCCCAAACTCCCCCCTTTTAAGCATTTATCCGGGCCACTCACGCGTCTACAGCATGCCGGACGGCTTACGAAAGGCGTATGTTGATCATTTCCTCATGGCTGTAGTCCACACGGCGCTTATCAACTGATCCGCCGATTGTTTTAGTGACAGTTGGTAGGGACAGCGTCGTTGGTCTCCCGCATAAGCTGACCAGGGCTAAGATGCAATCATGGCCTGATAATCGCACCTCGACAACTCCATAATCGATTTTCCCCCCGACAGATTTAGATAGAGACCAGGCGCGCATGGTAAGATGATATTTCCACACGTCCATCGCGCAGCCAATGCACTCATATTCTTCTTGTTCAACGCGAACCTGCGCGTAGGCTACATCATGGTGCCCAAGACCGATATCGAGGAAACCGCCCGTCCAGCGTCATTGAGCGCTGTGGAGAGACAGGACGGCAACCGCCCTCCCAAGCCATCACCCCGCAATCTTGTCAGTCGGTCTAACTACACAGGCGCGCTCATCTACAATCTTACCACCTTCATCCTCCCAGCCCTTTACGGCACCCTTTCCAAACTCTGGGTCGCCAACATCGACTCTTCTCTCGTCGTGACCACCGACGCATACACCTACATCGGCGTCGTCGCCGAGGTCCTGAACGAGGGCCTTCCACGTGCGGCATGGGTCATCATCGGTGACAAGGCCTCGCGTACCCTTGGCCAACGCCTCCAGCTCACCCACACCCTGATTCTTTTCCAGTCCGTCCTGGGGCTGATAATGAGCTTGGCATTCGTCGCTGGCGCAAAGACGTTCGCCGAAGGTTTCGTGCCGGCTGAGGTCCGCGACGTAAGCGTTACTTATGTGCGCATTGGGTCGTTCTCTGCGCTGAGCAGCGCGATTGAGACTGCTGTCGCGTCGGCCACGAGGGCTCTCGATCGGCCTGACGTCCCGCTCGTCATTAGCTCCGTCAAGTTTGCTGTCAACATCGTCCTGGACCTCTTGATCATCTCAAAGGTCCATGTTGGGACGCACCAGCCTACGGTTAATATGCAGGCAGGCATCCAGCTCGCTTGCAATATGGCATCGGCGTTCGTGGGCCTCGCCTACTTCCTCTGGAGGAATACGTTTAGACATCAGAAGGATAGAAGCGACGGCCGAGAAGAGGCGGGGACCACAACGCCTAGCGTCAAAGCACTCTTGATACTGCTCCGACCTGGCATCTTGACATTCATCGAATCAGCGATCCGCAATGCTCTCTACCTATGGCTGGTCACTAACATCGTGTCGATGGGATCGACCTATGCAACCGCGTGGGGCGTCTTCAATACCATAAGATGGGGACTCGTCATGGTTCCCGTGCAGGCCCTTGAACAGACTTCACTCGCTTTCGTCGGCCACGCCTGGGGCACTTGGAGACGTACGATGGGGGTCGAAACTCGCCGCCCCAAAGCAAGCAGGCGCGACATCATGCACATCACTCAACCGGCTCTCGCTTCGCTCGCCATTGCTGTCGTTATTGAGGTACCCGTCTGTCTGTTCCTGACATTTTTCGGCGCCCGTCCGTTTGCTCGGTACCTCAGCGGCTCGGACGATGTCGCGGACGTGACGACCATGATGTGGCGGACCATTGACTGGTGTTACATCTTTTACGCCATGTCGACGATGTGGGCAACCATTCTCCTCGCCACGCGTCCGCGCTGGTATCTTTGGCAGAGTCTGGCGAGCAACTTGCTGTACGTGTTGCCATGGGCTATAGTGTGCCAGACGGCAAATCTCTCGGCTGAGCGGGCTTGGACGTACCACAGCTTCGTTTTTGGGGGCAGCCTTGTTTTCAGCTTCGTCGATATCCTGGTTGTTGATGGGCTCTGGGTGTGGACTCTAAAAACTGGCCGGATGAGACTTGAGGTATTCAGGAATTGAGGATAGGTAAGGAGTGACGTCCCGCCGTTCGCGAGAATGTAACACTGGAGTTCTATCTCGGCAACTCATTTAAACCAACATGATGTCCTTGGTCTTTTCGACGCCATTGGACAAGGGAAGCAAGCGAGCAGTCGTTTCGCCCTACTCGAGTTCGGTCAATTCACGGCCCCGCCTGCGCTACGACCGACGGACGAGACTTTCTCTACAGAGATGAAACTACCCTACAGGTCTCATATTAGGCGTATTGGACTTGGTTTTTGAATATCTCGGGTGTTAGCAAACTTCCCAACTTACCTCTGGCTAGTCGCTTCGATCAGTCAACTCCTGACAGGATAGTTCATGTCTGCGTTTCGCCTCGTGCCATTGAACTCTAGTAGGGATGTTAGAGAAACCTCCCGCCATAGTATCCACCGAGGAGGGTAAGCTGAACTATGTGCCCTTGAGTAATGGTAAGAGGAACGTTAGAAAACCCGCATCTTTTACATATGACATTGCTTGGCGAACCACACGAATGTCGATGGTGATCTAGCGATTTACTTGATCGACAAGTGATATGGGGATTGGAAATGGGATGCAAGCATAATGATGCTGGGGCTGCTGTAAGCCCAGCAAAATAAAACTTGGCGAGTGCGATTTTGCCTTCAGTGACTTTTGCCTATCTAGAATAAACCTAGAATACACAGTCAGTCGCGGTGCCCAAAATGATGGTGTAATTTTTCGATGATTCCAGTCTTCCCTTCCAGGTACCGGATGTGGATCAGGACATTGGGCCGCCCCCACGCTGTAGGTCCATCATTCGCACCCAGCGTCCGATCTCGCTTCGACGTGGGCCCTGTGCAGCAGCTAGGCTCTGCTGGGAATCGTCAACTTCCCCTCTTCCCTTCCTTCAGCAACCACCCAAAACAGCGCCTCGACTGAACCGAAGTTGTCGGACGAGCTGTAAATCTTTCATCACTTGCGAAGAGCAACTCTCATCAGTCCCTACTACACATCAAAAATGGCCTCAGCTACTTCAAAAGGTGCCAACGATAGCTTGGCTACTTTTTATGCAAAGTCAGTCGAATATAATTTCCTAACATGGCCTTTGTATGATCGGTTCGTTGAGAACTGGTAGGGTTGACGAGCTCGAGAGCGTTTTCATTGAGAGTAAGTGCCCATTGCCAACTAAAGCCTGCGAAGAATAAAGTTTCCAAGCACGGATCGGGGCTCACAATCCATTCAATGCAGGACTTGGAGATGCAGTCAAGATCCCATCAATCTCTGCCTATGCAGACCGAAGAAAGGATGTGTTTGAGGTAAGAGACCTGCTGCACATTCCCGCATCAAAACACTACCTAGAGAATGATGTCTTTGGATACTGATTCAAGGCAGATGAGTGAGTGGGTTGCCGACAAGATGAGAGCTGTTGGGGTCGATGTGACGCTCAAAAGTCTTGGCAAACAGGCGGACACCAACCTCGAACTTCCGCCCTTGGTATTGGGGCGATATGGCAAGGACCCCGAAAAGCCAACAGTTCTTGTCTACTGCCATTACGATGTCCAACCTGCATCCATTGAGGATGGTTGGAAGTATGACCCTTTTGTCATGACAGTTGAAGAAAACGGCAGGCTTTGCGGCCGAGGCACTTCAGACGACAAGGGCCCCCTCGTTGGCTGGATCAACATGATAGAGGCTTTTCAGAGAGTTGGCAAAGACGTCCCCGCTAATTTAGTGTTTTGCTTCGAGGGCATGGAAGAGAACGGATCTTTCGGCCTTCGAGAGGCTTTGGAGGACGAGGCGGACAAATACTTCTCCGGCGTTGACGTTGTATGCATCACCGACGTCGTCTGGGTCAGCGATGAGCAGCTCAGCGTCCCGCAAGGCTTGAGGGGAATAATCTTCTATCTGGTCACCATCACGGGCGCGAAACAGGACGCTCATAGCGGCGGCTTTGGTGGGCAAATCTCCGAGCCTATGGTCGATATGGTGAACATCATGTCTTCGCTCGTGGATGCGAATGGCAAAATCTTGATACCCGGCATATATGACAATGTTCAACCCGTCACGGAGGAGGAATACGAAAGTTACCAGAAGCTCAACATATCCGAGGACTCCTTGTACGGCGGCACGGGAGGCAGAAGTCTCTACGACAACCAAGCCGATGCGCTGATTGCTCGGTGAGGCACGCTCGGCATTCTCGCCCGCCCTTGGCATTGACTTACGCGGAACAGATGGAAAAAACCGTCCCTCAGTCTTCACCGAATTGAAAATGCGGTGCCCGGCGCTGGGGCCGTCACCTCGATCCCTGCCAAGCTAGTTGGCAAGTTCAGTATCCGAACCGTTCCTTTTATGAAGGCCGACGAAATTGATCAGGTTGTGCGGAAGCACATACAAGACCGTTTCGAAAGTCTTGGGAGCAAAAACGACCTGGAGATTGAAGCCTACCCCAACGACTGGTTCTATGAGGATGCCAGCCACTGGAACTACCAGGCTGCGATCCAGGCAACCCGGAATGTCTGGGGCGTCGATCCGGCTATGACGTGTGAGGGCGGCAGGCGAGTATATCCCTTTGGCTTTGAGCAGCTCAACTCTTTTGCTGACATCACTAAGTATACCCATTGCTCTTGACTTCAAAAAGATTTTGAAGAAGAACGTTTTGCTGCTTCCTGTCGGACGGCCTACGGATGGACAACACAGCATTAACGAAAAGCTTGACAAGAGCAACTAGTGAGTGATGTCTCTTGTTATCAATTACGGGTTTAGTCTGACACTGTACGGCAGCATCAACGCCATCAAACTTTACGGGTCTTATCTGGAGAAAGCAGCGGCTTCGTGGCGTGGGAGCAAACAGATCTTGTAATCAATCATCCCTGGAACCTCCAACGCTGGTTTCTCGGTAGATGGACGGCGATAATAGTGATGAATGAAGTATTCAGCCTAGTGAATGCAATCAGGGTACGTATTTTCGGCATATTTGAGATTACACACGCAAAACGCTTCTGCTAGGTTTGTGACTCCAGTAGATGAACTACTCAAGTGTACAACCTTTCTGAGCAATAAAAGCTGTCCGTGTAAGGACAGGCGCTTTCTCTTTTAGCGTATGGGGCTATAAATTCAAGTCATTCACATGAAACAATGAATGGAGACTTACGGCGCGTATTTTTCGTGGCCCAGTTTTCCGTTACGGAAACTACGGAGCCGACTTAAACAAACTTAACGACGATATGAAGAGCAGAGCGAACATGGGGCGGACGTGAAGGAAGCAGACAGTTATACTTCCATCTCTACCAGGCGATAAGCCAAATCCCAATCTTTGTTCTCCTAGTAAAACGACTCCAACGGTCAAGATAACAAGTAAAGTTACTTCGTCTGCAATAGAATCCGTGGCTGGCAGTTGACGGTCTCCAGTCCTCATTTTCCTCATCTCATCATAAACTTGCATTTTTCATCTGACCCGTTGCGCAATTATTTGGACGTTGCTTATGGGGACTACATGCGCATTTCGTTAATTGTCCTGTGTGATTGATGCAGTGTTTATAAAGGTGAAAGTTGCAATAGGCTCAGCGCTTTGTTCATATCTACCAACCCAACTACGGTCTCAAACTCAGTTACTTAATTGGAAAGTACTCCCATGTTTATTTGTCTCGGCTGATGAGCAAATCTAGTATTTGGTAACTTTGAATAAACAAGAGGTAGGGTAATACTAAGGGACAATTTTCAATATCGTCATCCTCGTACGCAGCATATCTCAGGGTCCATTACAGCAATACACACAGTGGATATAGTTGGATTGTAACAAATAGTGGTCTACTGTTTTATGAGTGCCGTTCAATTCTATCAAGACTATTCATACTCTCTATCAAACCTCATCTTAGAGATGTTCACCTGTACTAACATTCCACCACTACCTTGCCCTCACCCCTGGCCTTACTAATCTTATCGTAGTAGGTGGGCACAAAGCAGCGAGCCTTAAACAACGTTCACTGATTCAATGATCCCGGAAAAAGCTGTCCGACGCGGACCGTTTGACCGCGCTCTCAGGAAAGTGTTTGCTTTTTTTTTCTTTTTCTTTTTCTAGGATTGGGGTCAACCGGCAATCGTCTGCCGGCTTTCATCTAGGCACGGGTTCGCCCCGAGACCAAGGTGGGATTCCGGGTCCGAAGTCGTTTGTCCCTTTGCCAGAACGCATGGCTGTCAAGGCTTTGAAGTCTTTACTTGTGCAGTTTTACTCTTATAATCCACCCGCCGGCTTGATGTCCACCTAACCCACCGCCCCAGCGTTTCGGTAAGTGGGATGCTGTCCAGGAAGCAGTCTGATTTCGAGGTCCCATCCAGGCCCACAGGACACAGATTAGCACTTTACTCTCGGTCTATTTCCATGTCAAGCCTTACTTTGGGATGAGCCCGGTATTATCGGTACGCCCCTGTAAGAAACCCACCACATGGGCAACTCGACGAATGAGGGCCTGGACGAATCTTTATTTCGAGCATCGCCTGGTCAAACACGGGTTCTGCGGATACCTCAAGAACATGTGCGGCTATGTCGTAGGTCTATCGCAACATTTTTTGTAGATGGTGGACCAGGTATTTGAAAATTTCTGGATCTTAAAAACCACATTCGGATCATGGATGGAGAATTCCCGGCCTTGGCAAAATCGGGCCGCGATAAGTATAAGTGAAAGCGGCTGGGCGCTTCGATGTCAGTGTAACTTCAAAGTCGCCGCATCCTTCTTTGTGGCTGTCCAATGTTCTGCAGATCTCTTCTAGAATTGCAAGTCTTTCGCTGATCAGAATGAAGTCGTCCACTCTTTTCAGCTTGGCTTTGGCCCTCGGCTTGGCTAGCACATCACCCCTTTCCCCCGCCGGCAACGTAACGGTTTCTAACTCGACTTGCACGGCACTAAATCGAAGAAAAGCATGGTAAGTAACTACAACCCTGTAGACATTTTCAGGATTGTGGTTTTGTCTAGTGATAAGCTGACCGGGCTCGCCACAGGCACACTCTCGGCAATAACGAAAAGTCCGAATACCTCCAGGCCGTCAAGTGCTTGATGGACTCTCCTGCCAAGAGTCGTGTCACCGGTGCTAAGACGCGTTACGATGAACTTCAGTGGTGCCATGTGGTTCAATCGAATTTTATTCACGGTGTTGGGTAAGATCAGCTTCCAAAAAACATGGACTTGGGCACGTCGCTGACCATATACCCAGTGCCTTTCTTCCCTGGCACCGTCTTTTTATTCGCCTCCACGAAATGCTACTTCAAAACGAATGCGGATACACTGGTGCGCTGCCTTACTGGGATGAGCAGCGTGACCTTGAGCTCTACGGCACCATTGACAAGGCCTCCGTCTGGGGCTCTGATGAATTCAGCTTCGGCACCAATGGCGTCAACACCACTGACGGAACTAACTGCGTCATTGATGGCCCTTTTGCCAACACAACTCTTCGCATGGATCAGATCTGGGGCGTCAACTACTACGACGAATACTGCCTAGCGCGCAAGTGGAACCAGACGGCTTTCAACTTCGCCAACCAGTCCTATGTCGATGTCTGCTACGCGAAGACAAACTACAACGAGGCCAACTTCTGCTATGTTGACTCGCCCCATTCTTGCGGCCACTTGGCAACTGGAGGAACTGTGAGTGTATCCATGAAGTCATTGACAAGTAGCCTTTGGCTCGTGCGAGATATCTATTGACGCTTGCACAGATGGAGAACCAGAACGCTAGCCCTGGCGACCCTCTTTTCTTCCTGCATCACGCCAACCTGGACCGTCTTTGGTGGGATTGGCAACGCGCCAATGTCTCATCCCGCTTGACGGATATGAGCGGCGCGGTTATTCCCCCTACCTCCATCATGGAGCAGAACCGCTGGCTGCCCCCTTCCGAGGCTTATCTCAAGTATGACGGCGACCCGGGCAACGAGACCACCCTGAACCACGTCTTGTGGATGGCTGATATCATGCCTAACAAGACCATTGCCGATGTCATGGATCTGAGGGGCGAAGTGATTTGCGCAGAATACATCGCTGCGGAGTAGTGCTTGCGCTGCAAAAGTACGACGTTCGGGTCCTGATCTAATGATTTCGAATATAGTTAGTGCACAAATAAACCCTTCAATGTTTGGATTCATCAAGGACCCAAGCGAAAGGTTTTGAGACGTCTACCTATACAATGTCTGAAAAATGTCCACATCACTGAGAGTAACTTATCGTTCTTCATTATGTCGCATTGAATCTTTAATGACATCCAATGGCGCCGCTCGATGGCGGCTCGAATAGTCATGGCAAATACCATATCTCATCTCCGAGTTATTTTTCAGGTTCTACAACAACTGGTACTTTCATGATAATGTTGTATGTTCGAGGTCGTGTAGCCAAGTCATTCATGTTGCCGATTTACCAACGAAATCTATTTGCATGAAGACCATCAACACCGCAGTATACCTGGATGGAAAGTGGTCTGGTTAGAAGCATAGACAGAACACGTGATTAGAGAACCTACGCTGCTGTTGCTGCCAAAGTGTCGAATGGCTTTGCTATAGTGACCGTCGAAACCAGAGCAAGAAATAGTGCGACAAATGCACTGATGACACCCAGCCGTTCGAGTCCGCCAGATACAAACACCAAGATCCATAATGGGGCCACGAGCATCAAGAACCCGGTTACGATCACGATAGCGGTAATAAACTTCTCAATCTTGCGGTCATTGTAGTATCGAGTCAACTCTGGGTCGTAGAAATCTCCATTCTAGTCGCTGGCCGTCAGCGACGTCGGACGTGCATTAGGAAAATGATACTCACTGGTCGTATGCTGAAGATTGGGCTGAGATCAAAACCGGAGACTCGTTCTAGTGCCCGCCTCAGTGGACTTTTAACCTTGGGAACTATCGAAACCAGGTCATCCTTCTGGTTTATAAACGATGATTCTGATTGATCAATTGCGCCAGGATTGGCGAAGAACCAGTTGTCGATGTTTTCAACATCCCTTTTCTGAGCCTTTGGCAAACTGGACATTTGAGAGTATCTCAAAACATACTCATCTATCGTTGTTAGTTGATCGTGCTGCAGTTGACACGACCTGGTTTATAGCCTGGATTGTTTACCGTAGTCTTCCAAAGCTTTGTAAAGCTCCCCGAGTATCTCCATCCGCCTCTTTATTGGATCTTCCCTGAAGGAGCCATTGTTGATATCTGCCCCAGCTGCGTTGCTGCATTGGTGGTCGATATGATCTAGCTCTTCCTCAAGTCGGACAACTGAGTCTTGAAGCCACAAGAGAAGCCGCGCATGAATGTGACCGAATCGGCGAACTACGAGAAAACTTGGTCCGAGGCCAGCAAGCGGGAGAAGACGTTGTATCCGGAGTGTTTCCAAGGCTTCAACTGCCGTTCTTCTGTCGTGGGCGCAGTCCATGCCCGTTCTGGAGATCGGAATGATCTAGCTGCCTTTTCTCCATCGCGAGACGGTTGGACCCGAGTGCCATCATTGTGCGTAGAGGGCGGTGAGGACATCGAAGCGGTATTAAAGGTCATATTGGCCTGTGTTCTGGATTCAAAAAACTCGAGCTGCATGCAGATGTTGCAAGCAAGGAATTCAAACGTTGAAGCGTCAGTTCCCAGTCGGATATCGATTCACCAAGAAACAAAACCTCAAAAACATGTGATCGTTGTGGTCCAAGTTCATCAAAGTAATTTGAGGCCGGCTGGGCTCACGACTAAAACAGGTTTGCTGTGCTGACGGTCTGACGCAGGGTTCCGTGAGGCGAAGCCCAGTTATGGCGCACAGCTGAATATGACAGGCCTCCTGTGTGGTTGGTTTCTGCTGATTTGTCGTTTTAGCTGCATAGACACCGCCACGCCGCACTCCTACCGTTCCCCTCATTTTCCCGATACGACAATCGGATCGGACAAATCAGGATCACTTTGTGAAATGGCTCTCTCCTTTTATAAAACGGCGCCGGCCGGCTCCCGCAGAACACCGCTTACTTTTGCGGGGTATTGAACATCACAGCTACAAACATCACATCAACATGAGAGCCACCGCACCACGACTCGGAGCCCGCATCCTACGGCCTGTCATGATGCCTCCTAGGCCATTACCAGCACCTCGACCACCGACATCAGGACAGGCAACCAAAAGCGGGGCCACTCTATTATCACATTGTGGCATCTTTTTCGGCACAACACGAACAACCAAGCGATCCTTTTCGATAAGCGTTGGCCGTTACGCAAGTTCATCGAGCACTTATATGCGCGAAGACAATGCTGTTCACTGCAAACGCTCTGCCAATTTTCTGGTCGCCAAGACTGGTCGTGAGCTGATGGCCTTTGAGTGGCCTTCCGCTTTGACCATTTCAATTCCTGCTCGTGAGTATTTAGCTACGCCGCCTATAAAACATGTGAGCCCTAAAACCATCGTCCGATAGAGACGCGATCTTCGAATTTACAGCCATTAGCGCCCCTGCTCCTCAGTGCTTATCGTTCTAGTAGCCCTGGGGAAAACTCGACATAATGAGTAATACCCTGTTCAGAGTATGACTACAATTTAGTGGCGGGATATTCAACAGCAGGCTGAAGGACAGCCTCTGGTTGTGGCTCGTGGCATCTTTTTTTCATGTGTTCTCAAAAGTAGTTGGATGTTCTTTTTGTGTTTTACTTCCTGCTTGTTCAGTTGATAGTTTATCAAATGCCGGAAGGTTGGTGACTGGTTACTGTTCAATCTTGTTTGCATTGTTTATCAAGATTGGTCCGACAGGTAGAGAAATCGATCACCGTATTACACACGCCATTACGTCATTGGCAACGCCAAACTACCATAACTATCCAGATATAGGTCACAGACTTTCCAACCGCTGATCAGGGTCTCCGAAAGGCCGTAGAAAAACTTCTTCGATGGGGAATTTGGCCCAATCCGCTAAGGCGTCGAGTCCCGTTTCCGTGATGCTGGCTGATTGCGGCCATGCATTCGAAGGTTCAAAGCCAAAGTTCGCCCCCCTCTTGAACCAATATGTCGTCGTGCAATCTGTGGTCCTTGACCGCCAATTCTATTGACGTCTCAAGTCTATTCCGAAATCACGGAAAGTTAGATATATCCCCTCGTGTATATATCTATTTCTCTCTCTTCCATTTTTTCTCTTTGCGGCAACTTAAACTCGATCATTGAAAAATTCGTAGTATGCTCTGGCACGTGTCTTCATCAAGACTGGATGCAAGACTGATATAAGAGAATGTGATTGATGCCAGCATAGAGTGCGATGATACGAGAGATTCATTTTCTCGTTGACCATTTGTAAGGACCGGGCTATCAAACAAGGACCTATCGCAGGATCTGTACACAACTTCGCATAGTGAGAATCCGTCTGCGCATGAGAGGCCATGCCCTTCGTTCCAGCGGTAATTCCACACCAAAAATAACACGCTGCTGAGTGCCGTCTAATAACCGCGGCTTTTTTGTCAGGTGGGAGGTCATCTGCGGTAAGCTTCCCACGTCTACAGACAGCCTCATAATTCGTACGGCGAGTGGCCGTTAAACAGGGCCGAAGCCCGAATGCTAGTCAATCAGTAGCAGTAGTAAGACGGGTCTTTCCTGTTTCATTGTCAATTTCTCTCTCCCTCCGCGCATCTACGCTCGGCACATCTTTGGCACATGCAGGCAACGGCGGTTGTTGCTGTTCACTCGCGCAGTGTCTGATGCCACTTTAGACAAAGGTGATGAATTTAGGTTGGCGCAATTGTCAAGCGCCATGCAAGGAGTACCACTTCAGGGGTGTTCGTTGCTGTAATTCGGTGGGAGTCGACACAATCGCTGCGGGAGGCCGACCATCATAAGCAATACTCCTGCATCCCACATTCTTGGCATGCTCGAGGCCTTCAACATAAAATGACCGACTGACCTGCCTGTCTGACGGCCCTTTAGCATTCGTTTGTACCAACATAACTTTGAACGCACTTGTTGTAATTCTACCAAGTCACCTTTTGAAATGTCTCACACAAATCCGGAGCGCCAGCAAGTCTACCTCATGTGCAGGGCACTATTCAGCGGCATCGATGCGCAACTACGGCAGAGAAAACCGGTCCGCAAGGTCCTCATCAAGAACCGAAGCTCTCTGCTGCCACTATTCCAGGGCATGGGCGAGGAAAAGCTCATCGTAACTGTCCAGTCCTTGTTGGAGACCCGGGTTTCGAGTCCGATCTGCGGGCCAAGGTCATGTTTCCCGACCTATTCCGCACCACCCCGCAACGTGATGCGGAGCGAGAAGCGTCAGAAGTCGACGCGGCGAAGTCCGTCGCAAATGCATTGGAAGAGATCACTCAGTCCGAGGACGACAATCATAATCTCAACCCGGCGGTTGATGCTGCGCAACCAAATGAGCAGCCCGTGGAGACACGTGAAGTCAGTAAAGGTTTGTCAGTCGTTACAAAGGCCGTGTTGCTCCAAACGTGTGCTAATGGAAGACCAGACTCCACGATACCATCATGCCCGCCGCCTCCTGCTGTCCCATCACTTTATCCGTCGTATTTCCCGTACAGCACGCAACACGCAATCCTGACCACCGCTCAGAGGGTCTTGGAGGAATGTTGCTTCGAATTTGCAAGTCGATGGCTTCCAGACTTCGTCAAAGAAAAAGGCTGGGACTGTGCCTCAGCGGTTGAGTTGACGAAGTGGGGTCAGATACTTGACAAGAAAATGCCAAAGCTCCCGTCACACGCCATCGCCATCTCTGGCTCGTCCATAAAGGCAGTCTTGGTCCCGACCCATAACCTACGACACACAGCCGTTCACAGGCTCCCTACTACCGCTCGTGGCGTTAGCCAAATGCTGGTATTCGCATTGAAGTCGGCTGATGCCCTAAAAGACCTCAGTCGCGCTGCGCAACTGGAAGAGTTGATGTCAGAGGTCAACGAGAAGATCAAGACAATGGAGTTGAC
This sequence comes from Colletotrichum coccodes, assembly GCA_020466075.1. Classification (NCBI taxonomy): domain Eukaryota; kingdom Fungi; phylum Ascomycota; class Sordariomycetes; order Glomerellales; family Glomerellaceae; genus Colletotrichum; species Colletotrichum coccodes. The sequence continues at coordinate 56,332 of JAIMZG010000413.1, forward strand.
CAAGAACGACTTGGAGAATCGCACGCTTACTCAACTAGAGGAGATTCGCCGCCAACGTGAAGAGCTTGATAGGCAGGAAAACGGGCTTATTGATGGAATGGTCAAGGATGATCGTGATCACAAGACGCTCATAGGTCGTCTCCTGGAGGCATCTGTGGAGGACATCTTTGGAGGAAGGAGGTCGCGGGCCGAGGAAACGGAAGAGACCAACGGTGCAGATTTTGACGAAGAGGTTAGGGTGGAAAAGCTCGAGGGTGTCAACAGCATTGATGAGGAAGCAGGCCGGGTTGCACAGGAAGTTTTGTGCGAGGGCCAGGCCATCGAGGAGGTGTAGTTTCCCATCGGAACCGGGGAGGAGAATCGGACCGTACACGTGCTGAACACTTTCCTTGATACGTTCTGTTAAGGTGAACGAAATCAGTTATGTCTCGAGATCCACGTCGTGGAAACCCAACGTGATGGGCAACCTACTCCTTCTCTTTAATATTGCATCCTTGCAAACAGCCAATATTCGGTACTACGCTGGACGATAATATTTCCACAACGCATCTTGGCCGATTTGGCCAGTTCCCTGTTTTCGGGTTTATCGGCCTGCATCGTCCTTTGATCACGCATCCGAGTTTTGTGTTCAGTTGCTCAGGTGTTTTATCATCCCGCCGCAGGCTTTGGCACCGAATTTCTCTCCTTCGAGCTCTTTAAACTTTCCGCTAGAGATTGCGGACCACCTTCACCCGGCTCGACTTGCTGCCTTCCCCTGTCTCCAGTCGGCTGTAGTTCTCGTTGGCGGGAAATCAATGCACCCTTCCTCGTCCAGTCAATATACCATGCTTTTCTTCAAATCCTGTTCGGTTTGTAATAAAAAGCCTCTGCCCAATCCTTGAGCGAGCACAACCTCCTGGGGCACTCACAATCATATATGGACGTCACGGCCTTTGAAAGGCCACATTCAGACCGTTTCTTCAGAGCATTGATAATGTGCCCTTGCTCTACAATAGCTGCCGTACTGGCCAATCACGCCAGCGACTGATGTATGGAGAGCTGACGCAGCTGTTCTCGCACCTGGTCAACCAGATGTCGCTTGTTGGGATGGCACATATCGCCGTCATGTTGTGTGCGCCTTTCGGTGGGGTCGTTGTCAAGAGCAAGGCGTGCCAATCGTCCTGGGCCGTGAACCAATGCAGACCAACACCGCCGCGCCGGCCGGAGGCATCGATTCGGAGCGCCGACCCCGCACTACTCCGAAAAGGGTATACGGCGGGTACTCCTGCAGCCAATCAGTGTCGGCCGGCTTCGAGATGCAGGGACTAGCCGTTGTGGATTCTGATCGGAACCATGGACCCCGAATCTCTGTTCTCACTCTGTCTCTGGTTTCGTTTCTTCTCGGAAGAAGAAAAAAAATAACACAAAAACGGCGGAAGAGATCGGCGGTATAAGCATGTTTTCTGATCATGAAATCGGTGTCTATTTTGGAACGGGAACAGGCTTCGGGTGACAAGTACCACAACTGAGTCGCACTGAAGCCCATGTGTCGTGCTACCGGTCAACATCGGCCCCACCGTTGCCACCCACCCCGGCCATCCAAATTTTCATCCGACAATGACCAAAGGCGTGGGGCGAGCACGCAACGGGGGGGCGCTTGCTGGTTCCTTTCAATGGGTCTGCTGCTGCTGCTGCCGCCGCCGCCGCCGCCGTCACCGTCGTTTGTTTTTCACAGAACATCCGATCCAGGGTTTTCCTGCCGTCCAACCTACGCTCAGACAAAACCACAACGACCATGGCAGAGGAGCAACCGTTGCTTGTGGAGGACCCTCTCTGCGAGGAAGATCTGTCGAAGCATTTGCTCGACTTTGATCCCAACGGCGACCCCGAGAATCCCAGAGAGTGGCCGACACCTTTCAAGTGGACCATTGTTGGTCTGCTGGCTCTCACGGCCTTCACTGTGTACGGATCCCATCGTCGCTCACGACGCATGTTTCAACGACAACATCGGAGACCTCTTTGCTGACCCACTTACAGGACCTTCACTTGCATCTCGGTAGTGCCTGTCGCCGCGCGCATCATAGAAGACCTTGACCAGAATGAGGCTCCAACTCCCCGGCCAGCGCCCTGCTCGTCACCATCTGGGAGCTGGGCGAGGCCGCCGGGCCCCTCCTCATCGCGCCCTTGTCCGAGATCTATGGCCGCTACCCCGTCATGAACGTCGCCAACATCCTCTTCATCGCCGCCACCGTCCTCGCCGCCCTCAGCACGAGCACCCCGCTCCTCATCGGCGCCCGCTGCCTGACCGGCCTCGCAGTCGCCTCCAACGTGCTGAACCCGGCCATCATCGGCGACATGTTCGGCCCGGACAACCGCGGCTCCGCCATGAGCATGGTCTCGCTCGCCCCCCTCGTCGGCGGCGCCGTCGGCCCCATGATCAGCGGCGCCATCGCCCAGACCTTGGGCTGGCGCCAGGTTCTGTGGATGAGCGCCGGGCTGGCCGCGGTGTGCGAGCTGCTGTTCCTTACGTGCTTCAGGGAGACGTACAAGATGACCATCTTGAGACGCCGCGCTGCGAGGCAGGCGGATGAGCATGGGGCGCCGCTGCACCCGGCCGGCGTCGACGACCACAAGAGCCTGCTGAAGCTGTGGGAGTCGGTCAAGCGGCCGTTCCAGGTGCTGTTCCAGTCCAGCGTCCTGATGGGGCTGTCGTTCTTTGGCTGCATCACGTTTGCGTACTTTTACGTCATGTCCATTAGCCTGCCTGTCATCCTCCAGGAGGTTTACGGCTTCTCACCCGCGCTCACTGGCCTCTCGTTCATGTCCTTCAGTAAGCTCTCCCCCCCCCCCCCCCCGTCCTTTTGCCAGTATTGCAGCACAGGCGAGACGTTCTAACAAATCTCAGGCGTCGGATCCTTCATCAGCGTTCTGGTCAGCAACTTCAGCCTCGACAGGATCTACGTGAAGCTCCGCGGCAACGACCCCGTAGGACGCCCCGAGTACCGTCTTCCCCTGGTCATCGTCGGGGCCTTCACCCTCCCCCTTTCCATCACCGCCTACGGATGGATCGCACAACTGCACCTCCCAGTAGGCTTCCTTCTGCTGTCGGTAGCGATGCTCGGCTTCACCCTTCTGATGGCCTCCCTGCCACTTTCTGCCTACGTCGTCGACGCCGCGGGCCTGTACTCCGCCTCCGCAATGACCGGCGTCATTGTGACGAGGTGCCTCGCCGGCACCTTCCTGCCGTTGGCCAGTGGGCCCATGGTGCAGTCCTTCGGGTACGGCTGGGGTTTCACGATGCTTGGCGCCTTCAGCATCTGTCTGGCGCCCATCCCGGTGCTTGTTATGAGATACGGCCACATCTGGCGCCAAAAGTCCGAGTATACGAGAGATGCCTGAAATGTCATGAGTTTACGAGATCACTATCATTGAGCATTGATGCGCAACGGAAAAGTCATTTACTGTCACGACTTTGAATTTTTGCTGGATAAATCGTAGAGTCTATTGGTCGTTCGATGCGCAAGTGGCGTTAATCAGAGGTAGAGGTTAACGAGAGGTTAATGAATCCATACACAGTAGAATTAAAGTACATTGGTTCTCAACGTTTCAATGTCAGATAAGTAGCGATTACACAGACGCCAAACGACCTATTTGAAAAGCTTCAAGTCGGTCTCAGCAGCCTCACGTGCTTTATGAACCGCGTCGTGCCCAAGTATTGAATGGCAACGCCGATGCCATTCCTCGTTTGACGATATGTTCCCAAAGTCAATAGCTGCCAGTTCGGCGTCCCGGAGCTCTTGCTCAGGCCCGTCCGGCGCATGGAACCATTTCCGGGGCGGCTCTCTGTGGCCTTTACCGTCCAAGGCTTCGGACACCCGCACTCCTCGGATCGTTCCGTATGCTTCAAGCACGGCAGGGACAAATTTCTTCAGGTCGGCGGTTCCCGTGTCGTTCTCTCTCAAGTTCGCTCCCGATTGATCTGTCCCCATGGCTTTCTCTCTCACATATGTACTTTGCACATGTTCTTTTGCCAGGCCGAGTAGCTTGCCTAAAGAGGCGCCGTCCTCCATAGCCATGGCTACTCCTTGCGCATGATACGGAAAACTCGAGTGAAAAGCATCGCCCAGGAGGGCAAAGCCGCCCTGCATTACGATGAGCACCGTATGTAGAGTTTAAAGGGCCTTGGCCAAGAACCAGACATACCTTGCTCAATGGCTCCACCTTCGGGGGTGTACGGAGCTTCCACTTCTGAACCCGCGGTACCGAAGACAAGATCTTACCCAGTCTGCAAACTGTCAGTGTCTTGCCGATTCAGCTGCATTTCGATGCTCTTTGTTTCCTTGTGCAAATTTTCCATACCACTTAGTACAACATGCCAGGACGGGTAGACTCACATGCCATCCCACCCGACGTAGCAGTCCCTCATCTCTTCCGCATCGCTTCCATTGTGTATCGGATCTGGCTCTCTATCGTCTTGTCGGATCAAAACAAGATTAAATTCTCGGCCTCCCCTGACGGGGTAGAAAACAGTGTGTTGGTTCGGGCCTAGCCATACCGACACCTTGCTTTGCGCGCATAGTTTGTTGACTCGAGGGTCATTCAGGGCCATGAGATACTCCCGTGAGAATACGGCCCTGTAAGCGACATCTCCAGTCTCTATCAGGGGCGATGGACTTCCGACCAGTTGAGAGCGGCATACGGACTGGGGACCTGTTCACATCAGTGAGAGGTTTCCTGAGATGCATCACCAGAGCAACTTGCCGTCAGCGCCAATGATGACGTCGCCGGAAATTTCGTCGCCATCCTCCATGTACACGATGTTGTTCTCGATGTCGACTCTCTCTACCTCCATGCTCAAGCAGAGGCTCACGCGCAGCACTTGACACTCCCGCCACAAAACGTCATGGAAATCGGCTCTGTGGGCGACCATCCAAGGATCGCCATACGCGGTCTGGCACTGTGCCCCGGTGAGTTCGCACAGCTCTCTGCCATCATCGTACCGTCGGAGCTCAACCGCGTCGATCGTCGCGGCGACCCTGCGGAGCTTGTCCAGAAAGCCCAGCTGCCGCGCGATTTTGGTGCCGTTGGGCGGAATCTGGATGCCCGCACCCATCTACGGTGGGGGTCAGTCGTTGTCAACCTCTGAAGTCGTACCAACACAAAACCGTAGTATGCTATCGGTTCGGCCGACTTACCGGCACGATTCTGCTGGCTCTTTCGAGAACTACAACCTCAAAGCCCTCCGCCCGACAAGCAATGGCGCAAGTCAGGCCACCAAGGCCCGCCCCAATGATGATTACTTTCAGGTTTGGCTCGGTCTCCATGGCAGAATGGCCTTGAGCGGAATGAAGGGTTGGGGATGCGAGATTACAGGAAAATTGAACCGAAGCTGCAAGCCGTTGCTACTTAAAAGCCTCGCAGAGTTGCATCATGCAGGTCACCCTGCCCCGAAGCTACCCCGCGGCCGGGAACCCACCAGTTCGGCTGCATGCCTTGGCGTCGAAGCTGTAAAGAGCTCTCAACGTCTGACAATGTTGCAGGCCCGAAGCAGACGTATTTTCAAGCCAGTGCATATGCTAAGTGTGAGCATGGTATGCCTGAGAAAGAGTTAAATTCAATTTCTATGGATTTAAATGCAATGAGCGTTTTGATTAACTTCCACCTGAGCTTTTAACCGTCGGTAACGAAGCCAAGGGTGGCACCACGTCAACACAGCCGTGTGTAAAAACACCATGCTGCTCTATCGGGGCATCAGCATATTATAAGTTTCCGTTCTTGCATCAAATTAAAACTGGAAATTCTCCTCGCTAAGACCACGCAGCGTGCTCTCACATTATCTACAACCCGATCCTCGGTATATTGTTTCCACCAAACGCGCAGACCGAGGGAAGCCGAAGGCCGGCCTAGATTGTGCCTCTTTTTCGAAACTCCGGAACAGACGCATCCGCTAGCTATACAGCGCTCTCACGGCAATGTAAGGAATGTGGCAAGGTGGAGTGTTGACGTTTCTATACTAGAAAAATATCGCGGTGCTCACCCAGCGCTGCACCCTCGCCGTCCATGATTCCGTGGACGTAAGCGTCACCTACTAAAGTCCAGCATCCTGGTTCCCTATCGCTAGGGCGTAGGATATACGGCACTCTGCCACCGTCAATGACCGCGATGAGGTCACCCGCTTTCGCGTCTTGGGGCACCATTCCCATCCACGTAGGCTCCTCCTCCGCCACAAATAGTCTTCTCATGGTGGTGGCAATACTAACGCAGGAGAAAAACTGTGCGATCTCGTTGGCGGTAACGTTTTGGTCGATCTGTAGGTGCTTCCTGCCGTCTGTATCATCATCGGGCAACAGTGAGTGCCACCACGAGTCGTGGAGCCCGCGGTGCTTCTTTGGATTCGAGCGGACTACGTCTCCGTAATTAGTGACTCTGGAGTGGGCAGGAACGACAGAGGCACAGAGAGTCTGCCAAAACGCATCGCCGTACGTGGTGTGTGTCTGCCCAGCGTAGGGCTCGTCGTGTTTCTCGTCGACTCTTGCGAAGTGACGCCATGCATAATACACATTGGCGTCTGCACGTTGATCCGACGTACATGGGTCGCCCAGTGATGAACCAATCGTCCCTAGGAATCTGCCCTTGAGAGAGAGCTTTCTTAGTTCGTGGCGGCGATCGATGGACGACGGACGGCCAACTGATAATGGGCTGGACGCAGTGGCGTTGTAAAGCCTAAGGTTTGTCATGCGGGTATACATGTCTATCGAGACCTGGCCAGTGGCTGCGGCAGTCCAGTCAGGAGCCCAGGTCGGGAGGTTGTCCGATATAGGACTCTTGTGCGGCGCACATCTGGGCAGCAGTTGGGAGAAGACGGTTAGCTGTTTTTCGGTTGCGATGAAGTCGAGAGCCACTTGTGCGTAGACGTCAGAAACTTGAAGTGAGTAGTCGGGAAGCCGGGTGGATGAGGTTTTCTGAGCTGCCTCCAGTCCGAGGAATCCGTAGATCTTGTCTCTGGGATCCGTACAGTCTCGACTGCGATACAAGGACACCGTATGAGGAACGTACAAATGCCCTGCGTCCTGACGGGAATAGTCCAGCATTATCAACGGGGCCAGAATGTCGTTTAGCCGCATCACATCTCCCCGGTGGGGAGCTTGTGACACATCGCATTTGTCGCAGGTGTTGGAGTGGTCGAAGTAGAGCCGAGCGAGTGTGAAGATTAAGGTAGCGTCAAGTTGGCGGTTTCCGCATACTAGATGAATGGATTTGGCCAGCACGAGTTCTTGAAACGTCCACACTCGTTTCCACCATAGCCTCCTCGTCAGATTTTCAAGAGCCTGAATGTGCTCCGAGCCAAAGGCTGCTACTGCTGGCGTATCGTTCGGCTTGTGGAAGCGGCACCAATATGACAAACTCGACCCAGCTTCAACCAGATCGAAAGCAAGATTGCTGTGGTCTGATTCCTCGCCAAGCCAAGCAACGACCTCTCTGGCGCCTCTGTAGATGTCGCCCATCTGTGCCACTTGTGAGCTCCTCTCGGAGATGTCACCTTGGTTGATGCAGAGGGCATCGATCCACAGAGCTCTCGGTCTATCAACTAAGCGCAGGTAACGTAAGCCAACTTCGAGGTTGACAGTGACTTGATGGGATGTTCCCTGTACGAATATCTCCCTGGTGGTTTTCAGATCTCCCCAGACGTAGGACAGAGCGTCATATACGGGGCTACTGGCCAAGGAGATAACGTGTAGGTTGCAGTGGATCGCATCGTTGAATTGACCTGGGGAAATCGTGACAAGTCTTGTCTCTTTCCGACTCGCGTTTAGGGGGTTGTACATTTTGTAACGAGCCAGAAGCGTAGGAACGGGGGTTTCTTGGGTGCAAATTGAGTCGGTTTCTAGCGATGCCCTGCAAGATCGCGGGGTAAATATAACATGCCGGGGCCTTGCCCCGCCCACCTCGGTCGCGTTGATATGGACGCCAATAAATTCCTGTCTCGTCTCACTGGCCCAGACCTGACGATTGCATGTCCACGACGCAGGGGTCTGTTCATCGGCATAGAGATATACATTTATCGCAAAGCTCCTCCAGCCTGCTACTTGCATCGAAGATGACACACGATAGTCCATGCTATTAACAGATATCCTGACTCCGGGTACCCTGCCTGGTCCAGGAATGATTTCGTTCTCGACTTCCCGCCAATCTCAGTTACATCTCTAGTGGCTTATCTATTCGATTGTTCACGGATACTTCTTTCACTGGGGGCATCATACTGCCCAGAAAACGGCATTTCGGACTTGGAGATGCCAGCCTGTGCAACATCGCGTGCTGAAGTTCAACTGGACTCGCAGGGATACAAAGGACTTGCTCTGAAAGGAGGGTCAGCCGTGTGCCAAGAGGTTTTGTGCAACCTTTCAAAAACCAATTGAACATACGCAAGTAGGAAACAGTACGTGTAAGCTACAAAGACTTAACTGCCAATCCTCCTCGGGCTGGTTGAAGAGATGCTCAATCCGTTCAAACCCGGTGCCATACAAATTATCGTATTTCTCGCTGCAAGGTATGAATCAGGATGTGTAATGAAGAACCAGCCTGGCCACAAAGAAATCAGGAGGGTAAACTCTGCCTTCATTTCGAGTCTAATCATAAATTGTGCAACAGTGGCAACACTAGGTTCTTTGAGTACACAGCAGCTTCGTTCTCATGATCCAGGAAGAATAATACGAGACCACCATTCACAAACGACCACATGAGCACATGGCCAAGCCTTGACAAAGGCAAGGCTGTGATAATCTAATTAACCTGAGTGATAATGCTTTTTAACTGCATAAGGTCCCTTGGCAATATTGATCTCAAGAGTGCTTTCCCTTGTAACCATTCGTACCGACCAGTTCTCGAGCTCAAATTGATTGCAATAAGACCTCTTTCGACATGGCAGAACTGATTCTCCACCTGTTGTTTCTCTTTTATCTTTTGACCTGTGTTCTGTCTCTTGCAGGTGGAGGCGACTCCGGCCATCATCGAGATGTTCGCCGGTTTGAGACCACGACCATCGGGAGCCGGAGGACCCAGACGTGCCAGAATGGAATCGAGTTTTGCATCACTTCGACATCCATAGCCAGGTCAAAAAGCACAACTGTAGGCTGCAGGAAACCCTCGATGGAGCAGATAAGGATGTAAAGTTGATTTGTGTAGACTGGTCTAGGTTCCATGAACATGTCGACCGCGACTGCTGCGGCAATGACATCAGGAATAGAAAGTACTTTCGACTTCTCCAGCAGCAGGACCAACGCTACTGAGGTCATTCCGATATTGAGAATAACTTCTGTACTTACATTGGTATCGTCGCCAACGAACGGGTTGGAGAGCTCGTTTTTGAGCACGGTATCGACACAATTGGCGACCTCCTTGGTCTCCATTTCGACACCCTCGTCGGCAATCCCACCAACGACCTCGTGGGAAACATCCTTGTCAGCTTCATCAACTATGTATAAAATTACTATCTCGGCTACCCTGGATCAGGCTTTCCTCTCGGTGACACTTGGCAATGCCAGTATCCCAACGAGTTCACGTACCCTTGACTCTGGTGTAACCTTCGCCCCTGCTCCAATCTCGACAGAAACTGTTATGTTGACTCAGACCCCGCATGTAATCTTGACTACCCTGCCGTCGGGGGCGATTTTTCAGATTCTCGAAGGCGTTTCTTACACCTCTCCAACGTACATCACAACTACTTCTCCGGGTAGTGATCAGCCTACGATCGTCCCGAGTAAGTCCCAGCTGTGCGCTCACCCAACCCTACTAATGACGGACCGCATTCAGTCATCATCCCTTTCGTAGGCCCTCCGAAAATATGTTTTGGATGCTTTATACACTTCCCGCCGAATATCAAGATTGACGTTCCCGAATTTTGCATTCAGCTTTTCGGGTTGAAAATTGGCAAATGCCCATCCAAAAAGAAAGAAAATGTCACGAGGCTGTGATA
>JAIMZG010000414.1:0-97492 GCA_020466075.1 Colletotrichum coccodes
CGAGGACAGGCGAGCGGTGGCGCGTCTGAGGAGCCATTATGCTCCTGTGTGATGAGCGGACCAGGGGGGGTGGGTGGGTGTCTTGGCCAAGAAGGGAGAATCAAGGCGAGGGCCGAGCCATTGAGTATAGTGGACCTGCAAGAAGTGAGGGAGGGAGGAGGAGGGAGAGCGAGCGTGGCGACGAGGCTCTTCTTTTTAAGACAGGGGAGGCCAAAGGCGGTGGTGGTGGTGATTTTTGCTTGGAGGATACAGGACTGACTGACTTCAGCCCTTTTTTGGTGGGGAGAGGACGGAGAATATGCTTACGTACGTAGTACAAGTGATTACTACTTGGTAATGCAGGTAGCGAGCGCATCGTTGGAAAGAAGATATGGATGGTATACACGGTTTCGGTATCTGCCGTCCCATGCGATGGCTAATGCGCTACAGGGCATATTTGCGATTGACAGTGGGGGGAGGGGGCGCTGGAACCACCAGTAGGCGTTTTTACGGGGAAGAATCGTGTTTTACAGGGGCCGCCCTGTACCTTGATGCGCCGAAGGTGCGCCCTCCCGAGCAGGGAAACTGCCAAAACGAGCACTGGGGCTGTGACAGCCACGCGGCCTTCCTCCTAGATCCTAGGGTGTCTCACCGGTGCTTGCCTTGTTTGCTCACTGCTGAAGGGGTGTGTGGTCAAAATCATGATTTCCGATCCAATAACGTGTGCCGGGAAACCAATTACGCCGCGGTTCTGCCGTTGACATGCAAGACCCCATGATCCATCCCGTCGGTGATTCCAAGTTGATTGACTCTTTCTGCTTCGTCATGGTCCATGTATCTGTGATATCTCTGTCCACGGCACTATTACATTGACTGCCTTTCTCGGATTCTGCTGTTCCCAACGCGACGACGTCTTCTCGACCCAGACGACCCTTGCGCCGCCCATCGTCCTTCCACAGTTTTTCAGGGCGGTCCATTACGCCTCCGCTCTCACCGCATCGACTTGCGCATCGAGGTACGCCGGTGCCCGTCGTTCTCCGTCGTCATGTCGTAGTTCTCAACATCCGATGTGGACTGGGAGCCGCCCTTTCTGATCTGGAACGCCGCGGGGAACCGGTAGCCGAAGGCGACCATGACGAAGAACATGAGCATGGCGTCGAACACGTACAGCGTCCACTCGTTCTGCAGCGCGTAGCCGTCGCCGCCCATGACGTACTCGATCAGCCTGAAGATGGACCGCACCATGATGAAGGCGCTGACGGCGTACAGCATCCACAGACCGGACCTCCACGGCGAGTGCCCGCTGGCAGACGCCTCAGTAGGGTACTTGGACAGCCTCACGTGGAAGATGACGGACGTGACCCAGAATATGCCGAACAGCACGATCTGGATGACCAGGCCCCCCACGATTAGGTTCTGTCCCATGCTCTGGCTGCCGTCCTTGACCATGAGCCCGGCACCGCTCGCCTGCACGAGGAACGAGAAGACGTCACCCGCGACGAAGATGCGCGTGAGCCAGTTGACGCGGATGACGGACAACGACTCGCCGTGCACGCTGCGGATGATTCTGCCGAGCGTCATATAGACAGATGCCGCGAACAGGGCGGGTGCGACGAGGATGGTGACGCTCTGCATGACGTAGGGCCCGATCTCGCCTGTTCTTTCGCGCGCGATGGCTCTGCCTGCATATCCGATGATTTCGACTACGAACATGGACAATCAGTGACGACGGACTACGTGATAAGAGTCGTGACGAGGGGCTGCACTCACGGATGCCACCTATACAAAAGACAATACAGAACCAAGTCTTGGTTCTGGCAATCTTCCACGCGTGGAAGAGCGTGGCCAAGACGAAGAGGACTTCGAAGATGATGGCCGCTACCAGGTTCGGCACGTAGTGCCAGAGGTAGTATCCATTGTGCGACTGAAGCTCGGGCATCGTTCGTGATGTCAATGTGGAATACTCGGCTTTTCTCCCTGTTTTTGTGCCGTGCCGTGCCGTGTGGGCTGCGTCGTCGCGGGCTGAGTCGAGATGCTGACGGCGATTGCTTCAGGTTTCGGTGGTTTGGATTTCGTCTGGCCGTTCGCGTTGTGACAGGAACTGCCAAGGCTCAAGGGCTCGAAGTGTGGCCATCTTTATAGGGGCCCTAGGAAGAAATTTGATATTCGTCTACGCAGGCAAGGCGCGATTCAAGGCACTTTGGATGCCGCCATCTCCATACGCATTTTCCCACGGCGATGGGCAAATGGCTGAAGCTTGTCTGATATCAAGCCCCCTTCGGCTTCCCCATGAGGGCGAATACGTGGATGGAATCCCGTCTGATTGGACAGTCGCCATCCCCCTGCTAGCTCGTGGAGTGGACCTCCGGCCCGCGAATGAGGTCTTGGCCCATACGCGTATCGGGGAAATAGAGGCTTAGGCATGACTCCAGACTCTCCACCATGGTCTGGTCTTTTTTGCTGCTTGTTTACTGCAGACAATGTGATCCTTTGATAACGAATTTGGGGGATTCCCGCCCACAGGCTTGCGTGTGTCCCCCTGAACCTGCATTTACGTGTATAAGGCATTTACGAGGAACATGGGAGGTTGTCAGAAATAAGCATTCCACCGAACGACGATCGTGGGGTCACGTCACCATGTAACCTCACGCCAATGCCCCCCGGACGCCCTGCCGACTGGGGGCTGGTCGGAAACAAACCCTGGGAGGCTGGACACGCCCCGCGAGCTTGGACTTTTGTAATTGACATGCTCGACGGGGGACAGGGGGCGTAGCGGTCTTGGCCTCAAGATAGCAACCGGTCTCTTGATGTGCCTCAGACGCTGATTTGACAGACTTGAGGCGACGTCAATGCATAATTTGTCTCTATTGGCTCTTCCTGTGTAGGGCCTTAAATCAGTGTCTCTCTGATTTTCAGTCATACTGTCTGCCGAGTCAACACTGATCTCGGCGTTGGCGTAAAGGAAAAGGGTTTGTCGGAGCTAAATGCCAAGCTTCAACATAAAAGTGAGTAGAAAGAAGAGTGGACTAGACTCATAGTGACCGGTTGAGTCTCGGCATTTCGTGTCACTTTAAGCCATGGTACTATCCATTCACAAGTGCGAAGGTTGGCGCTAGAACTAGTCGTATCCTATCACTAGTCTACACTTTGAGAATCATGTTCTTGCATGCTCTGGCGTTTTACAAGTTGGTACTCGCTTTGGGGGTACTTTGATTGTTTACTGCCGCCCGTGGTACTGATGGAGATTGCCGTAGCCGGCTAACTAATTTCGTTCATCCCCATACCGAATGAGGAGGGTTTCAACTTCTCATCAAACACCGCGGGACTGGCGAGATGGAGTTTTGACTGCTCTTTTTGGGGCCTCACGGCACCAGGTTCGAATCCACATGAATGGAGCCGGTCTCTATATTTTGGCGGTGGTCAAGGCCTGAAGCACGACTCTGATGAGCTTATCGCGTATCATATAATGTTCTTTTTGGTGAAGTAGCTAATTCTACTTATTTCTCGGAGCGGTTCTGAATCCGGCATGGTGTCCGAGATCGGAATCTTTAGATGCATCCTCCAGCGCACGACGTGTTTACATTTGAGGTAAGCCAAGGTAGAAATATTATCAGTCGGTGAGACAGAAAAGTATCTATCACAAGATGCTTGCAGAGCGGACTTCCGCATCCCTTGACATGCAAGTCTGTATTTTGGCGGGCTGTAAGAAACATTTTTCGCCGAGTCCCCAGTGTTGGTATTGGTTGCCCTCGAAGCCCTCCTTGCTGGAACTAGAAAGATAGCGGACGATAAGGTAAACATCATAAACTACCACGCCAGCCATTGCAACTTGACCGTACCTGTTCATGAGGATGTATCGAGTCTGAGCGGGGATGAATACGGCGCCTTTGATTGGAAGGTTCTCTGGCACGAAGGATGTTCGACTTGCGACTTCGGATCTCTTGAACACTGCCTGCATGACTTGAAATAATCCATCCTTTAGCCATAACAACGATTGGGCAAATTTGCTATTTTCTTTCTAATCACTCCGAGACGCCTTGTACATAGGGCCCTTCGTATCCCCACAGACGCCCGAGTATTTCACGAAAAGCCGTGACTGCTTCGATTGAATTTTGATTGAACCTCTCTGCTGGTTTATGCGGATAACCATACATTGTCTCAAACGAGACGCTAAGAATTACCGGGACAAAAAGAGGCCACGAGGTGCCTCCTTTAGTTCATCTCCTCCTGCTTATGTACTTAACCAAGCTCAGACGTCACCGTGCCGTAGTAGAGTAGCAGATCATTGCACCACAAACAGATGCAGGGGGGGGCGGTCCAGAGTAAAAAGAACAAGCTAGTGATGTCAACGCGCTGCCAACTTTCATGATAACGAATACCCCAAAAAACTTGCAACAGTTTTAGGAAATCTTCAAGACTGACTGCCGAGCAATCTGACAAAGAAACTACGGCTGCATCCCTTTTCGAACTCGAACACCCACCCCACTCAAATCCTACCTACCTTGCCTTGCCTGATTCCCAAAGCGACACCCAAGCCAACCTCCCAATGTCTTCCCCGTCACCCGAAGAAAAGCAAACTCAAAAGGACAAGGTCATCGCCCAAGCGACCGCCAAGCTTCAGGAGGCGCAGCAAGAGGCCGAAGCAGCAGAGCAGGCTCGCAAAAGGGCCGAGGACGTCGACGACCCCGAGGAGAAGAAGAAGATCCTCGCTGAGGCGGCCGAGCACGAGAAGAAGTCCAAGTCCCTAGCGAAGCAGTCGCAGCGGTTGCAGAGCGGCGTCTGGCAGGGCGGGATCGGCGGCGCGGGCATCGGCGCCGGAGTCGGCACGGGCCTGGGCGCCGGCGTGGGGACGCTTGTAGGGACTGTCGTTGGCGGCGTCACGGCAATACCGACGACCGGGCTGGGGCTTTTGGTCGGTGTTGGGACTGGGGCCATTCACGGGCCATGGTACAAGATTGACCAGGGGGAGAAGAAGGAGGCGACCGAAGACGGGCAAGAGGAAGCCGAGGAGGATGAAAAGAACGAGAAGGACGCCAAGTAAATCCCGCCGCCACCTCTTTCGATCTCCCATGTCACTCGTGCGAGGATAGCATGACGTTAGCAGGATCTGCTACGGCTTACACGTCTTTTACTTGTTATCCTGTACTGCGGCCGACGAAGGCTTGCGTTTGGTTTTGTATTGCATTCTGCATAGCGAGGCAACAAAGGGCACGTTCACCAATTTGGAAAGTAGCGAAACTGGAAGGAATTTGAGATATTCTCTGGCAACCGTTTATCATGTCCAAAGTCTCATTTATAACTTGCATTTAGATCATTAGATCTGCTGGGCAATATACTGAAGCCATGGTACCATCTGATTTCAAAGCGCTTCATTCTAAACATTGGCTGGCCTGGACACTTACTGCACGCGAGGTATACGACGTCTGCCGTGAACCTGTCGCAGATATGTTGGACTAGACGAGCGTGAGTCCATGTAGTCTACCACTGTCGCCTATGCTGCTCGAGACCGGCACTTGACATGATGCCTGGCCATCCTTTGGCCAGAGTCCGCTGCTGACGGGGCGATTTCAATAATGCAACGTGACACCATTGTGAGGAGATACCTGCCTCGAGCTCCAACATAGAGACGAGAAACACATATAACCCTTGGCGTTATGGAGATGGTTACAAATCCTCGGAAAAACTGAAGGCTGTTTCATATTACAAAGCGAGCATCTGCCACGCCTATCAGTCACCCGTGAGCTTGATATCGGTAGTGACGTCCAAAATTAGATGCAGGCGGCATTTTCCTCTCAGCACTGGGGGCGGAGCTTCTCGCAGCTGGCTTCGCCCCGCGCCAACTCGTCTAATGGTCCAATATGCTGCGCTGTATACACTTTGGTCAGACGCTAATCCGGCGCTCGGAACTCTTTCCCGCAGCTGCGCGGCAACTAACCAGTCATGTTACAGCATAGGCTCGTCTGAGTAAGATTCTAGCGCCAGTGAGGAACTAGTGCTGCCTGGTGTCTCCCCGGACTGCCGGATTCCGTGTTGGGTTTACAGGAAGTAGGCGACGAGAGGGGAAAATATCTTTCGGGTGTTTGTTTCCGTGCTTACAACGCATGGCTATTTGTGAACCGCCACCCGGGATGGGCGGGTCGTATCGTGGAAGAGGATCATTCCGTAAGGCTGTACAACGACGCCATGAGCTGGCTAAGATGCCCACGGCAACGGTATCAAGTTGAAATGACTATATAACGAGATGATATTTCCGCCCATCAGGCTTTCTGTTCTCTCATCATCTCACAGCAAAGCAAACAAATAAGCAAACATTTCCCAACATTTCCTATCTTTTCTTTCTTATTTTTTCCTTATTTCCTAGAGTCGAGTCCTTCGCTTACTTCTTTGGAACTATTCAGTAATCCTACTCAAAAAAAGAAACACATAACCAGCCAGAATGTTCTCCTTCAAGACCCTCTCGACCGTCTTCCTGGCCGCCACCGCCGTCACCGTCTCGGCCGCCCCCACCAGCACAACTGGCACCAAGACCCCGTCCCGCACAGCCCACCTCACGGGCGTCACCCACTCTGTCGTCGCCGGCCTCGGCGGCCTCCGCTTCGACCCGGACAACGTCGTTGCTGAGATCGGCGACATTGTCGAGTGGCACTTCCTGCCCCGCAACCACTCCGTCGTTCAGTCCAACTTCGCCGACCCCTGTACGCCTCTTGCCGACGGCACTTCCTTCTTCTCCGGCTTCAACTTCTTCACCCCCGAGGGCCAGGCCCATAACGTCTTCCAGGTTGTCGTTGAGGATAAGAAGCCCATCGTAAGTCAAACTTTTCAATGCAATATCTACATGTTGGTAAGGCACGAGAGACTGACAATGATTCCTCAGTGGTACTACTGCGCGCAGAATGTGGGCCGTCATTGCTCTTCTGGCATGGTCGGTGTGATCAACCAAAATTTCGACAGTCCCGATTTCACACTCGCCAAACACAAGCAACTCGCTGCAAAGAAGGGTGATGCCATCGTGCCCCCTGTTCAGCAAGGTGGTCATGTCATTCCCAACCCCAACCCCCTTGGAGGCTTCAAGCTCTAAATGTTGAGACCTCGAACTATCGAAAGTAATGGGCGGATGCACGTCATATCGGGCTTACATGGATTGCATGGCGGCGATGGGAGCTCACATCTGGGGGCGTTATCTTGACCGACGGGCTTTTTCAGGGTCGTGACTTGGAACTTTTTATCATTCTTTTACATAGGTCTCATACGTTCTCTTAGCATTATTATACAAGAATGCCGCGTTTTGGCAACAAAAGTCCCGCTTTTTCTCATCTTGTGCTGTTTAGACGGGCCGATCAAGATTGCAAATCGCTTCATGGACGGTCACATTGGCATGACCTCATTTGGAGGCGGGTTCTGAGCAGCGACTGGGTGTACGTCCGTCTAAGTGCAGTGTTTTAAACCTTTAGATAAGTTGCCATGCACTCCGAGTTCCTTCGGAAACTGCGGGACACGGCAGTCTGGTCGACAATATTGCTCATTCCGCCGAAAACTTCAGCGTGGCCCAGAAACTTGTAACTGACCAAGGAGACACCCGTACATCTGTATCATCTACCATCAGTGTGAAGTGATGTTCAATGTTCCTGCTTTGCTTAGCAAAGCCGCTTCCTGTGACCTCAATGAACTTAACACGGCAAAGCATTGCTAGGGCATGCCATCCTTCATACGTGTCGCACTGGCTGGAAAATATACTCCGAAACGCCCACAGCAAGCTATGTCGAAGGATCACGTCATTTCGTGCAGGTTCATTGTCTCTTCATTAACACCCCTAGATGACCTTTGTGGCTTGTAGAACCTGGATACTGTTGGTGGCGGGACCTATGGTCAATACTTCAAGTGGGTGACTTTGCTGCAAACAGCCCTTGTGTTTATTGTATCCCCATTCAACGACTTACCGTAATTACTTGTGGGTTATCCCGGTGGCACCTGTAATTCGGGCGCCAGCTCTGAGGTGTTAAATGAGCAGAAATTCAAACACTGACATAACCCGATCGCTGAGGGCGAAAATGATGGAGATTTCTCTAGTAAAACAATGACGGGCCATCATTAGGAAGCTACTGAACCCGAAGCCGACTTATTAATATGGCATATGGGACCCTCAACTCTGCAATGGGAACGGGGAAGATGATATATGCACGTCCGAACGCGTAGCTGAAATGGCCTGCAGTGAAGCTTTATTAACAGTTTCAGACTTGGCCCAAGCCAGCCTGAGCTACCAGAGCGTCTATTAGACTCTCTGTGCTGTTTTTTTCAGTACCGAAGCTGTGCCATACGCTCTGTCAACATGCCGTAGACGATCACCTTTTGGGAAATGCCACGACAAAACCAAGGTCCGGGCTGATGTAATGAAACGTAGACTACAGACTGCTCCCTTCAATAACACAAAGTCTTGGGTAGTGTAAGATCTCTGGAATGAATATCTCAAAGTACTTGTGTGCTGGAAAGATGAATTATTAGGAGACCGTACCAGCCGATGCGGCGGACCCTCAGGGACGACCTCCGACCCAAATACAGGGCTTTCTTCACAAAACCAATGACCACCGTTGGACTTTTCGACTTATTTCGAGTACGAAGCCTTAAAAAATGTTCGAACAATGAATCATGATCTCAAATTCGATACAACCAATACAAGACGTGTTGAGAACCAGCCCAACGGAGTTGAGGCGACTGCAGCTGTTGACCCTCTGAGCACGAAATAGAATCTGCAGAACCCTACATATCAAACTCTATCATTTCAGGTTCGTATTTTCTTGACCCAGAACGTCGTGATCACAAATTTGACGATGGGTCAATATTGTAATATTGACCACCGACAAGTACAAGGTAAAAATCGGCTGAATCACATGTTTGCAAAACCAAACCGACGTGGAGCTCTTGCTTGTGGATTTTGTCCTATTGTTATGTAAGTTGGGACGGTGTTGAATGCGTCTACACAGAACCGCCATACTCGTAGTTGGTGGAGCGACGTCAGCAACCTTCAGACTTGATACAATGCACCTGGATAAACTGGCCATCTGTCGCTATCTAGCTTCAGTCTCCACTATGAGTTCACACAAAACGTCAGTCTAGGCCTTTATGAGCTTCCTTTACTAAGCAATATTCTTCTGCTGATCTTCAGCCAGTCCCGAAATTTAGAGAGGGCCTCCAGGCGTTAGGTGTTAACTCCTCACGTACATCAACGAAAGACCAAGTTCCCCAACATGCCCGACCCCGGCACTGTCGGTGCCGCTGCTACCTTTGAAGTCCTCGAGCGTATTGATTTGTTTATCGGTGGTTTTTGGAGTTAGAATGGGATTGAGAGGTACTATACAAGGGAATATACCAATGGCACCAGACACAGAGTCTGTCTTGATCAATTATGTAGTCGCCAATGAAGTACGAAATGATCCCGGTCAAATAGAAGAACCTGGCGGGAGCCTAGTCGAGCTTCGCTTTTGGGATCAAACTGAAGAGTGTATTGGATACCGTTACGACACCGGAAAGTGCGAAGAAGAAAGGTCTGGTGTTGCTCCAAAGTATGGGTGGAACAGGTATCTGATCACACTTTGTTTACTGCCAGTCGCGAAGACGATTCCATATGCATAGCCTTCGTCAGCATGTCTCTTCCAGGTACCTGGGGCGGTGGATTAAAACAGGTCTTCACGCCAGGAAATTGGGCCCAGGCATGTAGCGGAAAGGGAGAGTACGACAAGCTGCCTTGGTAGGTTATCCCTTAGGCGTTTCTTCACCATGGCGTCCCTTGGACCTCGCTCACATATTCTTTCTCAGGTACTACGCTTACAACGACGTCCAAATACTGTGCAGGAACAACACCGAGCCAATGAACTGCCTTTGGCTCAATGCAACCGACAAAGGAATGGTGACAGGATTCTAGGTTCGCTGGGCAGAATTCAACAGCGTGACCAACCACAAAGAGTTGAACTATTACTGCAAGAAGGATGAGAACCCCGTGCTCCAGTTTCGCAACGAGCACAACCCGCACAAAGTCTATTACTGAAAGCGGAGGCGCCCAAGAAACGGGGCATTTTCAACGGCATTTTCAACCATCGTCGCAGCCAAGCGGGAGCAGCTGCGATGACACCTCGAAGTGGTTCGAAAGGCGAAGAACAGTCGCATCTTCAAGATCCATTCGGCGGACCACAGCGCTGTGACCCTCTGCAATCCGGATAGCGGCGCCGTCGGCCAGTCCTTCGTCTCATACGACGAGAATAAGTTTTGCCAAATGGCCAGGAAGGAGCTGTTCGGTTTCTGTGAGGACGTCTCGGCCGGCACATGCTGGCCCGACGAGGATAACAGAGTCATAGCCAAGGACTTTGGTGACTTTCAGATGGCCGTTGAAGTCCCAGAGCTGAGTCATATCACTAAGCCCATTGCCCGGAAGTGAGACGAATGTTTTTTGCAATCGGAGACTGCTGCAGGCTACTCGTTGTGTTGGGAGGGGGGATGGGAGGTTCGGAGGAATTGTTGCAGAACACGGTTTCCCGAGCACTGTTCTGTGTGTGGCGGTAGGAATATCGACGGAGGATACTAGGGGGATCAAGTTGCGCATGTTCAAAGAATGGCATCATCGCTCTGTGAAGTGTAACTTAATCCTCGCCCCGCTGGAGGTTCAGGCTCCAATAGGAATTGTCGAGGAACTGAATGAAGCTCCAACCGACACGGTCTGATTCGTCAATAGTCGTATATACCGCGAGAAGATACTCCGCGCCTGCAGCACCCCTTGCATGAGCGTCAGCTTCTTGCATGCACTAACCAAGCCTACAATTGCACGATATCATGCGGCAGCTCGTTTATACAAATACGACGGTATCACCGGGACATGATCCGTAGAACTGCGCACTCTGTGCGGGGTTAGAGGCGATCCCTAAGCTGCATTTGAACGACAACCCCGCTCGAGGCCTTTTTCCGTCGGGAAAGAATTATCGAACAAAAGATGGAATTGGCGGAAGAAATCACGGAACAAACGGTCACCTCGGTCCCGTTTCGCGCATAAATATACCAGAAGCAGAGCAAGCAACGTAGCACTCGACGGCAAATAATCGCTGTGTAGAAATTTGGCTATGTAGATGTCCTATAAAAGGGTCTGTCTTCCGGGGTCATGGAGTTCTACCATGCTCAGGAGAATTAGGTCGATATCACTGGATCTATTTGTAAACAATTGGGCAAACTAGGTTACCGATGCGCCTCCTCAGCCTCGTCTGGCTGTCAATTATCACACTGGCAGTCCAGGGCCAGTCTCAAGAGGTCAATAAGACCTTTACCAACCCGATCCTCCCGGGATGGAACTCGGATCCTAGCTGTACTTTTGTAAAAGAATGGGACAACACATTCTTTTGCACGGTCTCCTCGTTCCTGGCCTTTCCAGGCGTTCCAGTGTACGCTAGCAAGGACTTGGTCAACTGGAAGCTCGCCAGCAATGCCCTGACGCGGCCCGAACAAGTACCGGAGCTGTACAGAAACTCGGGACAAAACGAAGGCATATGGGCATCCACGATCCGTTTCCGCGATGGAACTTTCTACCTCATCACGTCGTACGTGTCTTGGTATGACGGGTGGGGCCCAAAGATCCTGCTCTTCACCACCACCGACCCTTACGACGACGCATCCTGGACTGGCCCCTTACATGTCGAGAACCCGGCAAACGACATCGACCCGGATATCTTCTGGGACAACGGCAAGGTCTACATGTCAGTCGCTGCTGGCATTTACATCAGCGAGATCGACCTCTCCACCGGTGCGGCAACTGAGCCGATCAGAGTCTGGAACGGAACCGGCGACCGCAACCCGGAAGGGCCGCATCTGTACTGGAAAGATGATTACTACTACCTGTTGATCGGAGAGGGCGGCACAGAGACCAACCATTCCGTCACCATTGCTCGGTCAAAGGAGATATCCGGCCCGTATGTAGGGGCTCCACACAATCCCATCCTCACGGCCAAGAACACCGACCTGTATTTCCAAACGGTCGGGCACGCGGATTTGTTCCAAGACGCCTCAGGAAACTGGTGGGGCATCGCACTGGCGACCAGGTCCGGCCCTGCGTGGGAGATCTACCCTATGGGCCGCGAAACTGCCCTCTTTGCCGTTGATTGGAAGGAGGGCGACTGGCCAGTTCTCGACGAGATACGTGGGACAATGACAGGCCCTCTCCCACCTGTGAATACCGACATTCCAGGAAATGGCCATTGGATTGATGAGCCGGACGTCGCCGACTTTGCGCCGGGGTCGGAGCTTCCAAGACACTTCTTCTTCTGGCGCCCACCCAAGACGTCTCTCTTTGCTATTTCACCAGAGGGCCACCCGAATACATTCGAGATATCACCTTCGCCCGTCAATCTGTCTGCAACGCCAGATTTTCAGCCGAAGGAGGACGGCCTCGGGTTCATAGCCCGAAAGCAAAGCGCTACCTTGTTCAACTATACAGTCGACGTTTCCTTTAGCCCTGAAGTCGAGAACGAGGAAGCAGGTGTCTCGGTATTCTTGACGCAGGTACAGC
Source organism: Colletotrichum coccodes (assembly GCA_020466075.1). Lineage (NCBI taxonomy): Eukaryota > Fungi > Ascomycota > Sordariomycetes > Glomerellales > Glomerellaceae > Colletotrichum > Colletotrichum coccodes. Next base: position 12,518 of record JAIMZG010000414.1, read on the forward strand.
ATATCGACTTGGGCATCGTCAACTTGCCTGCTTGTTCTGGCACAACTCTGATTCCGAGATTCCGGTTTCGGGTTGAGGCATCCGGAAAGCCGAACATCACCGTCCCTGAGACGGTTCTCGTCCCGGTTCCTAAAGAATGGAGATCAGAGCCCATTCGACTGTCAGTCTCGGCTATTAGCGACTCTGAGTACGTATTCGGCGCGGCGCCCGCGTCAAGACCCGAGGAGTACCAGCAGATCGGCTCAGCGAGCGCCTTAATTGTTTCCGGAGGCAGCGGACCCTTCACAGGTGAGTGTAGCAGCCTGGAACGTAGATGTTGGTTTTTTTACTGACAAGACATTTCTGCAGGTACCGTGGTTGGTGCATATGCCACCAATAATGGCGGCCAAGGGAAGACGCCGGCATACTTTAGTCGGTGGAGATACACTCCCGTGGCGCAGAAAATTGAAGAAGATGTTATTGTACCGGCTAAATAGTCTATTGTAGCCATAATCAATTAGTTCTCTGGTCGTCCTTCGAGCGAAGCGCTCCCAGCCATCAGCTGCTCTGGGCCTATGGACCAATCATCGTAAGCAAAGACCTGCAACCTCGTGACAGTGACTATATTCCACAGGTCATGCTTGACAGTCTGGGGTTTGTTTGGAGTGGAAAGCTGAGAAGTAAGAACGGGACGCTGCACATGACTAAAGGAAATCTCGATACCTTTGAGCTTGTCCGGAGCTCCGGTGCTACAGGCCGGTACGGTCGGCCTTGAGGTGGGCCACACCGGGACCGACTACTTCTCCATTTTTCGGGAATTCTCCAAATCACAATCACGTCATTGGAGTAGTCACGTCATTATTCACATCTCACCATCATCCAACTCAAGGAATTTCAACGTTGTGAATACGCATCACTCGTAACAACACATCTTCGACGCTATTCCGAGGATTAGACTTACGATACCAAACAATATGGCGAACGTCGATACGTCAATTGGCGCTCATACAACCGGCGCCGCAGCCCGGTTCGCGGCCAAGCATTCGGAAGAGCATCCGTTGAAGCTGTACGGAGGCTGGTTTTGCCCCTTTGTGCAGCGATCGTGGATCGTCCTCCACGAAAAACAGATCCCACACCAGTACATCGAGATCAACCCGTACAAGAAGGACCCGGAATTCCTCAAGCTGAACCCTCGGGGCCTGATCCCGACGCTGGCCGTTCCCGTGGACGTGAAGGGCAACGAGCAACGAGCACTCTACGACAGCACGGTGGTTTCCGAGTACCTCGAAGAGGCTCACTCAGGCAACAACCATGGCCCGCATCTTCTCCCAGAGACGCCGTACGACCGCGCGAGATGCAGGCTGTGGATCGACCACATTAACTCGCGCATTGTACCGGGCTTCTACAAGTTCATCCAGCACACCCCCGAGAAGGAATACAGCATCGAACAGGCGCGGGACGATTTCTTGGGCAACATCAAATCATTTACCAACGAGATGGACGCCGAAGGGCCTTGGTTCCTGGGCGAGATGTTCAGTCTCGTCGATATCATGCTTGCTCCGTGGGCGATGCGTCTGTTCCTCTTCGACCACTACAAGCCTGGCGGGGTTGGGCTTCCAGCTCCAGGAGAAGGTGGGAATGATGAGAAGACCTGGAACAGGTGGAGGCAATGGTACGATGCTATCAAAGAGAGACAGAGTGTTAAGGACACCCTAAGCGACAGCGATGCTTACATCGAGGTGTACAAGCGGTACGCCGAGGACAAGACGAACTCGGAAGTAGGGCAGGCGACGAGAAGTGGAAAGAACTTGCCCTAAGTACCAAACCCAGCCAAAGCCATATCCAGCACATCGACCTTGTGCTTCTGGTCAACACTAGCTGGTATATGTGTACCCCTCCGCTGGGCGATAGCCGCGCCCATCCTGGTCTGCTGACTATATTGCGAGCCCAATGAAGAATTCATGACTAGTCGGAGACTTACCTGAAGATGATTTTCCTTAGTCAAGGATTGTTCCATGATAGGCGCCATGATGACTGCCGTGGTGCCTGTACCTCCCCCTTGTGTCGCCGCGCATCGTATGTGCGCCCGAATATCATCGGGTCCATCTCCGACTCAACCCTCCGGATTCGAAACCGACCATGCTCGACCTCGCGCCCACCCCACATCCGAAAACAATCGGGATCCGAGTCCGGCCAGTTTCAGAGACTCAAGCCTCGCATTATGCCAAAGTCAACCAGGCACTGCACGTACCCCTATCTTGTCATCTCGTGACAACATACAGCTGGCTATCTTACCCCGCGTTGTGAGCGGGGTATCGATAAGCTGGCAGCAGCCATCAACGTGGCAGTGATTATCGAGTTTCTAAGTTCAGTATGTGCATCAGATGATTCCGAGATCGTTGTAGACTGATGGATCAGGTGTGTGTGTGGTGAGAGATGCCGACGTGGCTCGCCAGGATGACACCCACGATATGTCACATCTTAAAGGCAAAGCGCCCGCTCCCGTAGATGTTGACGGTTTCAAGTCTATCAAATCATCACCAACCACTCAAAATGAACCCTTCATGCTGTAAATCTTCCCTCGCGGCGGGAAATCCCTTGAGTCGCCATGTCACAGCTGTCTTGTCTAAGACGCCTAAGACAAGCTTGTCTAGCTCAAGATCCCTCTCGACCGCCCCCTTAGTCGTCGAAAAGAGCACCGGGATCGCTGCCCCATCCACATTGGCAGCTTTGCCTACGCCGGTTCTCATGAGATCCCTCTTGGTATCTGCCATATCGTCCAAGCCGATGCTTCTCGGCCCATCACTCGCTGTCCTGTCATTCCTCACAAGGCCAAACAGAGGCTTCTTCACAGATGTAGACCGAAACCCGGTGCTTCATTCGTTGTTAAAGAGCGTTTTCTACAAGCAGTTTTGCGCTGGGGAGACGCCACAGGAAACGAAAGACACTATACGTCAACTGCGGTTCATGGGGTTCCGTGGCACAATCCTCACCTACGCGAAGGAAACAGTCTTCAATGCTAAAACGAACACGGAGCATGGCTTGGGCATCAATTCCAAGGAGACAGAAAACTCTGGCCACTGTTCCATCATTGAGTCGTGGAGAAAGGGCGTCTTGGAGACTGTTGATCTCCTCGGCGACGGCGATCAACTTGCCTTGAAGTAAGTTCTTTATTTTACAACTCAACTACAAGCCAGATGCTAACATGGAAGAAATGAAGACTCACAGGAGCTGGACCTCGTGTTACGAATGCTTTCGCCGCGAGAAAACTCCCACCACAGCAGATGATGGACGCCCTCGAAGAAATAAGCCAGAAATGTAAAGATCGCGGCATTCGCCTCTTGCTAGACGCCGAATCTCAACACTTCCAATGGGGAATCTTCCTCGTCGGAATGGGGCTCATGCGCAAGTTCAACCGCGACGGCTACGCTACGATTTACAACACCTACCAAGCATACCTGAAGAGCACCCATGACACCCTGGCCAAGCACCTCGAGATAGCGAACCAAGAGGGGTTTACGCACGGCTTGAAGCTGGTCAGGGGCGCGTACATTGGCTCGGATGATAGATCTCTAATCCACGACACAAAGCAAGATACCGACAACGCCTACAACAGCATCGCTCAAGGAGCCCTCAAGCGCCAGATCGGCGAGTACGGCGCCCCGGGCGGGAAGCCGTTCCCGTCCCTTAACCTCTTCCTGGCCAGCCACAACAAGCATAGTGTAACCACCGCCCACAAGCTGCACCAACAGAGATTAAAAGACGGGCTGCCGACGGTGCCGGTCGGTTTCGCGCAGCTGCAGGGTATGTCGGACGAGGTCAGTTTCTCGTTGCTGCAAATGAGGGAGGGGCATGGGCAGGACCCCTCGCCGCAGGTCTGGAAGTGCTCGACGTGGGGGACACTGGGCGAATGTGTAGCGTATCTCTTGCGGAGGGCGGTGGAAAATCGGGATGCGGTATCCAGGACTGTGGATGAGTACGCGGCACTCAAGGCGGAGCTGAGGAGGAGGGCGAGGTCTCGATTTTCCCGGTCTCGGCCTGTGGAGCAGAGATAGAACGATCGCTTCTTTAATCGCACATCTTATCTGCAACGTGCATTCCATGATTATCCCTGGCCTTGGAGTGCTGTGAGGCGGATGCCATATCGGATGCCCTCCCGATATGACCCCACTCCTATAATTGGATCGCGGGGAAGCTCCCGTTCGAGGTGAGGGTTGTGAGGGTCCCGTTGACAAGGGTAGCTTTATCTTGAATCTTCAGACCATGATAACGAACTTACCAAACCTTTTGCTTCACCTCCGAAAGCATTGCGCCTGTGTCCTATCTCTCACGCCGTATACAGACTGCAACATCAGCCCCTGAAGCCAACTCTCGTCGATCGTCCGACTACACGAAAGAGCCGGCGCCGAGAATCAAGCACAATCTCGCCATGGAAGCCTTCAAGAATCTCACTTTATGTATTCTAGGTTGCGGTAAGCCTTAAAACCTCATAGCTATTTTGTGGCGCTTTCTAAACAACTATCACAGGAAACCTTGGAATCCCTATCCTGAAAGCACTGTTGGACAACGCCAATGATTCGAGCAACAGCCTTCCCATCACTCAGTTCGTTGCATGTGTCCGAAGCGAAAATTCAGCGCGGTCCCTGAAGGAACGGTTTCCGGGCGCGACAGATAAGCTTGTTGTCTCTAGGGACGACAACGTCGCTGCCGCGCAAAAGTCAGACGTTATCATACTGGGAGTCGACCCCGGCGATGTGGAAGCGGTTTTGTCGCAGCCGGGTATGAAGGAGGCTTTGAAAGATAAGCTCTTGATCAGCGTAGCTGCTGGCTGGACCAGAGGCAGGCTGGAAGCCACGATATACGGCAGCGAAACCACATTCGAGAACGCAGAGAACCGAGCTTGGGTTGTGCGGACGCTACCCAACATCGCGGCAATGGTTTCTCAGTCTCTCACCGCAATTGAGATTTCCGATCCCGCTGTTCCCGCCCGCTATTTAGAACTCACGGAAGCCATCTTTGACAAGATTGGCAAGACGGTACAGATTGCGCCCAAGCTCATGAACGCGACGACCGCGCTTGGAGGCTCGACACCGGCATTCTTCGCCGTCATTTGTGACGCTCTAATCGATGCTGCCGTCGCCGTTGGGGTCCCGAGGAACCTGGCACACACCATGACCTTCCAGTCCATGCTGGGAACCGCAACGCTTATGCAGAGCGGTCTGCATCCAGCCCTTTTGAAGGACCAGGGCACGTCACCGGAGGGCTGCACTATTGGAGCTTGATGGTTCTGGAAGAAGGCGCCGTAAGGGGGCATATGGGGAAGGCGTTGAGGGAAGCTGTCACCGTGGCACGTCTTATGGACAGCCAACCTCATGTCAACGACACCAGGCACTAGACCGGTCTGCTAGTTGATATAACGACATGTGAAGGGTCTTGAAAATTGGATGAACCTGTGTATTGTACCTGTTCCCCCCGCTTTCCTTTGTGGAAACGGTAATTATTTGAATCTTTCAAGCTATACGTCCGATACTACTTGAGACGGCCAGTTTTGAAAGAATGTCCGCAACTCCAGATTCGCCAAGCACCCAATGCCGAACGCGGGAATGATCCTGACACAACGCATGGCAACTGTTGACGGCACATATTCCAGCGTCCGGGCTACTCTGTCGGACAGAGGTAACCGAGTTTGCCTCTCGTAGTAATCCAGTGCGATAAGGTGTATCGGCGACGCCACCAGCTGCGACATGACGGGAACCGTGAGCTGCGTGATCGTCGCCTTTGTGTGTGGTGAAGCCGTCACCGAGTCCGGGATAGCTGCCGTTACCCAAATTGGCAGCGTAAACGACCCAAAAATTGTCACAGCATCCCTAACGAGAAACGTAGCCGTTGCCGCTTTGGGGAGCCTCCGCGGTTTCGCCATCGCCTTTCCCGCCTCGGGAGCGGCGCAAGATCCAAAGATCTCTGCGAAGCGGAGGTCCTTCCACACACCGAGGGGTACGTTGACGACAAACGTGGAGGCAAAGGTGGCCGTGCTGACAGCCGCGGCGGCTTCGAATCTCTCGGCTACGGTGGTTGCGGCGTTTGCTGTGACGTAGGTTGCTGCATAGAGGGTCCATACGATACCGAGGGGCTTAGAGAGGAAGAAACCGCGGGGTCGACGGATGGCGGAGCGTAGCTGGGAGTGGAGACCTCGGATGAGGGGCCGCCCTGTTGTTGTTCGCTCAACGACGGCTCTGCAAGTTGTTCTTAGTCACTGGTAGAGGATGCTATCGGGAGGTTGAATTAACCTACCTGTCCAGTACCGTAATCGCCGGAGAGATCAACATGGCGGATATGGACCCTGCCGCCAGGTCACCCGCCAATTTCCCCCAAAGGGAGCACGGCTCTCTATCCTTGCTTTCCGGACCTTGTCGAGTCTGGAATTGGGTCATTCTCAAAGTAGGTTGAAGTAAAGAAACGTAAACTAACCAATGCTCACTTGATGCGGTCCTTGCCTTACTTATCTGTGCATCCATACCCACAACTCCCCTACTGTAACTGTTGACCATGGCCGAGTGATAGGTACCTCTCTGCTTAACTGGTTGTACACTTGTTATTGTGGTGATTTCTATCAAGTCGCTCCAGTCAGTCTTAGTCTTTTCTCTAGTCTATGCTCCCCATGGCTAAATTGTTCTATCTGCAACAAAGCTTTTGTTACAAGTCACCGAACAGAGTCGGGAAACGGGCGGCATGTCCAATTCCTCTTCCATGAGCGCGAGGTCAACTACCGAAATACCATATCCGATGAGATTGCCAACACAGTGGAGTACGGGAGCACATGCCGCCTGGCGCAGTTTCCGAACCTAACATTCGGAATATGCAGGGAACGCAAAACGTACTCCGCACCAGCGTGGGCCCGCATCTAGATATCGGCAGGGCGTCCGGCGCCCCTCCACTCCGGGATCTGCCCCGTCCGATCTCGGCATGGTTGCAGAAATGACATCGATAACGGCTATCATTGGTTGGAGGCAGAAGAGAGCTATCGGGAGCTTCACCGGCGGTGCTCAGCCATTGTCAAATAAGACGACGAGACTTCGAGGCGAATGTTGATTTTCATGCGGCAGTCTCTCCTAAGCTAACCAGAAGTGAGCTCCACCGTCGACACATTTCACTTTCAGGAGGCATCAAAATCAGTCTATTACTTTCGATTCTACTCCAGCTCAGTTGCATCGCTCACGATGCAAGTCGCCAGCGTCATGAGGTCTGCGAGGCCCGTTCGTTCTCTGAGGGGAGGATTGCGCCCAGTCACTGCTCCTGCTGCCCTGTCACAAATAAGGACAAAGTCAACTGCGCCTTTCAGACTACCGGACCCGAGAAATGAGCCCAACGTTAGTTCAATCGCCGGACCTTGACGTTCTGTGTAACCGTACGCCCGCTGACTTTGATATGACAGCCCACCTACGAGAAGAACTCGCCGGAACGTGCAAAGCTCGAAGAGGCCCTCAATAAGCTGCGCACACAGCTACCAGCCAGGAGCAACCTATTTTACAACGGACAAGCTCAAACCGCGGCGAAATCGTTCAACACCGTTCTTCCCTCCGAGCACGCGACTACTTTTTCGAACTTTCCCCTCGCATCCAAAAAACAAGTTTCTTCTGCGATTGAGTCCGCTTTGGACGCGAAGAAGAGTTGGGAGAACACACCTTTTGTCGACCGAGCTGCGATCTTTCTCAGAGCGGCAGAGCTCGTTGTGACAAAGTACCGATATGAGCTCATCGCGGCGACGATGCTGGGCCAGGGCAAGAACATGTGGCAAGGAGAGATCGACGCGGCTGCAGAGCTGGCCGACTTCTTCAGACTGAACTGCAACTTCGCAGCCGAGATCCTCGAGAAGCAGCCGACCCGTGGCTCTGACGGAATGTGGAGGTGAGTGACACGATCCAAACATCATGGCCCGTCAAAAGCTACCCTCGGCTGACCAACTACGCAGTCGTCTGGAATGGCGTCCTCTGGAAGGCTTCGTCTACGCTATTTCGCCCTTCAACTTCACTGCCATTGGCGGCAACCTCATCTCTGGCCCTGCGCTCATGGGCAACGTCGTTGTCTGGAAGCCCTCGCCTAGCAACATTTACGCCAGCCAGCTGCTCTATAACATTCTCCTCGAGGCTGGACTTCCTCCCAACGTTATCCAGTTTGTCCCCGGGGACGCCGAGGAGGTAACAGACGTAGTCCTCAACCACCGCGACTTTGCCGGGCTCAACTTCGTCGGCTCTTCTGACGTTTTCCGATCCCTGTATGCCAGGATCGGTGAAGGCATTGGAAAGAAGACCTACCGCGAGTTCCCCCGCGTGGTCGGCGAGACCAGCGGAAAGAACTTCCACCTCATCCACCCCACCGCCGACATCGAGCACGCCGTCAACCACACGATTCGCGGAGCCTTCGAGTACCAGGGTCAGAAGTGCTCTGCCACCTCCCGTGTCTACCTGCCCCAGTCCCGAGCCGAGGAGTTTATTTCCAGCCTGACCTCCAAGGTCAAACAGATCACGATTGGAAGCCCCGACGGCAAGTTGGACGCATTCATGGGACCTGTCATCCACGAACGCTCCTTCAACAAGATCAAGAACATCATAGACGAGAGCAACAAAGACTCTTCTTTGAAGCTGCTGGTGGGAGGTACCTACGATGGCGCCGACGGATACTACGTCAACCCTACGGTCTACCTGGCTGATTCACCCGACCACCGCCTTTTCAACGAGGAGATCTTCGGTCCCGTTCTGGCCATCTCGGTCTACCCGGATTCAGAGTGGTCTTCGACTCTGAAGAAGGTCGACCAGAGCGGAGGTGGCTTCGCCCTGACAGGAGCCGTCTTCGCCAACGACAGAGGGGCCATCCGCGAGGCGGAGGATGCCCTGCGCTACTCTGCAGGCAATTTCTACATCAGTAAGTTTTATGCGGCCACCGATTCAGGTGTATCAGACGCTAACTCTCGTTTCCTCAGACTGCAAGACCACCGCTGCCTTGATTGGGCAGCAGTCCTTCGGCGGCGCCCGCGCAAGTGGTACCAACGACAAGGCGGGAAGCGCCGACGTCATGCGTCGTTTTGTTAGTCCCAGACTGATCAAGGAAGAATTTTTCCTTCAGAATGAGTTTTTGTATCCCAGCAACAAGTAACATGGTCGGGAAATCTCGGGGTTCTTTGTTGGCTGCATGGAAAATGGCGCATAGTGTGATTTGGGAATGTGTCGAAATGAACAGATTTTGAAACCACTCCCTGCATCCAAGCTTCGGTATGCAGCAGCGTCGATGGCGGCTGAATGTCGAGCTGGTTTTAATAAACGACGCCGTATGATGTGCCTGGTATCTAAAGACAATTTCATTCCAGCTGTCGTTTGGAGCTCGGGTCTCCGCCTAATGCATCAGCTTGTCCCATCAAAATATCTGCCCATTTTCGGCCCAACTTTTACCCCGTCTCTTGCGATGAACTTTTAATTCGCCATGCTAAGGGTAACTTGAGGGTTAGTACATGTCGGTAAGCATGATTGACCGAGGTCTGAGGAAGAATACAAGCAAAAGCCCTGTGTCACCTGTAGCTCATTTTTGGTCTGAGTAAGGTAATTGTGATACCGATACAAGCTCAAAATCAACTTCTTGGAGGGATGTAGTCATAACGACATGACACAGAATCGTTTTTTTCTTTTCTTTGGTGGTTTGTCTATTTCAAAGCCGTATCATTAGCCGGAAATTTGAGCAACAGCCTGGTCATCTATGCGTAACGCCGACGTGACCATTGCCTTGCAAGCTACATATCCTCGGGGTTCATTTACTTCGCACCCTGTCTTCAATGCCAAATGCTTTGTTCTTTTCTTCTAGTTTCTATTGAAGACCAAGCTTGACTATTGGCAGCTAAGGCTTCGTTAGAAGCATGCACCTTTGACCCTTTCTATGAACTCCGTTACATCCTCCAGAAACAAATCTGGCTGTTCTAAAGCCGCAAAATACCCGCCCTGTTGATAAGATGATTAGATGGCCATTGCAAAGTTATTAGTGTCATTGGGAGGCTTACTTTATCGTGTTTCTTGTATTGTACGAGATTCGGATAGATTCTTTTAGCCCACCTTTTGGTTACTAGAGAAACTTCGAAAGGGAATACCGCGTACCCAAAAGGCTTCGTTTTGGAACTACTAACGATCGGCGTGTCACCTCTGGCTAGCTCCATTGCAAGTGTTCTGTAAGGGTATAGACTGCGCGGGAATGTTTCGGTGAACCAGTATAAACTCGTCATCTCTAGAATGGTTTGCAGACTCAGTGGATGGCGTGGATCTGCCCAATGCAAGTATTTCTCTCCGATCCTTTCCACTACGTCAGACTGTATAACGAACTTTATCCCGCGATTGTGTGACTTACCAAGCGAGCAATGCAAGAGGGATTGACGAGAGGCAAATGCCAATTGTTGCGGGCCGAAAGCCGTGCTCCAGGGCATATGCAGAACACTGCAAAGGCGAAAAGCTTACCACGTTCCAACTGCGCTCTCTCAGATGCTGTTGGGCCGTCGGTCGCCGTAACTTCGCAGCTTGACTCCGGGATCAGGAATTTCACTTTGCGACGTTGAGCTTTGACATCGAAAAATCACAAACCATAGCTTGTCAGGGTGTGAGACTTACGGTGGAAGGCTTTGCACTCCTCGAACTTGGCCGACATCTGAGAAGCCAGATTGCTCCCAACATCGCCTCCCTGCGCGACATACCCTACACCGAAGCCAAGATCTAGCATAAGCTGATGTAGCAGTCGTAGTGCTTGATCCAGCGTAAGTTCCGAATTCAGATTTCCGTTTAACGAGAATCCATATCCTGGCAATGAAAGCACGATGATATGGTATGGTAACGTTTCAGGAGTATACCGGTGGACCAAAAGTCTCAGCATTGGCCAAAACTCCAAACAGCTTCCTGACCAGCCGTGCAAAAAGATAATCGGAATGGCGTTCTCCTTCTGAGAAAACAGTGCGGCGAAGTGGATCGAGACAAGGCCATGGTCGGGGTCTGTGATGGAGGCGTTGAAATTGGGGGTTGAGTTAATCTTGTCTTCAAACCCGCGAAAGTCATACTTTTCCCAACTCAGTTTTGCTTCAATCATCCAACGTCGACTGATGCCGAATTGGAGATCTTCCTGTCTGTTGTACCATGTCTCAGGCCCAACCGGCGAGAGTCGGAGAAGCGCTTGGAAGATGCTCACTTGCTCGTCTGAAAGGGAAAATTCGAAGTTTTTAACGGTTTCAAGGGCACCGCGAGGAACATGATCCATAGCTGTCAATCACCTCGCGTTAAATGTTGATGATATGTGGTGGACCAAGACATACTTGCACGAAGCCTAGATCTAAGGTGCCTACTTGGGGGGCTTTAAAGTAAAACCCCAACGCAAATGGCATCGATGTACAACAAAAGTCCTGCATCAGCTCGAAATCCTAACATACTTGGCACCGGGGTCCTTCTTGGTGTCCGTACAGTCACCATTCCGCGGTGTATGTTACTACCTTGGTCCTTGTGCTACGCTTTTCTCGTTTCTTTACCAAACGCACCATCAACCTCCCAGAAGTGAACACCAAACTTACAAACCAACGCCGGCTCACTGAATTACACCAACAGAGCCAGGAAATTCTCACCCAAGGCCGACTGCTCTTCCGCAACAAGTTGTACAAGGCGTACTGTGACTGGGGGGAGGTAATCATTGTTTCTCCTGAGCACATTGATGAACTGAGAGGTGACCCGCGTTTGGATTTTCTACTTCCAGCAAAGGATGTACGTGCCAACTGGTGGGCTTCGTGCACCTCATCAAGTGCTTATCCATCTTTTAGGACACACACGGCTACATCCTTGGGTTTGACGCCTTCCAGCTGGACGAGAGACTCGCCAAGCTCGTGACGAAGCACTTGACCAGAGCACTAAGTAGGTTCGAAAGCTACGCGGAGCATCATAGTAACCTACCGAGTATGTACTAACGTACGGCGCCAGCAAAACTTACCGCGCCCATTTCCCAGGAAGCTACGCTGGCTCTTCGCTCGGTCTTGACAGATTCGTCTAGTAAGTTCAGCCATTGACCCCGTAATAAGTCGGACTATCGCATACCAGGCGTCAATGAAATGGGGCTAATTGATACAGCGTGGCATGACATGAACCCCAAACAAGACCTTGTCCGTGTCGTATCCCAAATGTCGACGAGGATCTTCAGGGGAGAGGAACTTTGCAGGGACGAGGGCTGGGTCAAGGCATCAGGAGAATACACTCTCGCTGCATTTGAAGCCACTGACCCTGTCAGGGTCTGGCCCCGTCCTCTTCGTCCTCTTGTTCATTGGTTCATGCCAATCTGCTGGGACCTCCGGCGCAAGCTAGCAGATGCCCGTCAGAGTCTCGAGCCACACATTGCAGAAGAGAGGAGGAGCCTGCGTACAGTGGCTCCTTGTTTGGCAAGTGCCTGTACAATGACCCGCTCCGATGCCACGAGCCGCGCCGGTTACAATCGCCACCTTTCCTTGGAGAGACATGACAATATGCTGCGAGTTCTAAGTTTGCGGGATGATTTGCAGGGGAATTCATGACGACTGAGATGAAGCGTTAAACAAGCCACATAACTCGTCCATGTATAAAAAAGATAAAGCGGTGCTTGTTCAACCTCACCCTCTTGGTGGTCTTTTGATTGTCGCTTCAGGGGGTTGTCTTGCAGGGTGTCCTGAATCGAAGGGAGACGTAAATCAAGTGGTACTTTCGATCACTCAGTCAGGTGGACCAGACTTCCTCAATACTCAGCTTGAGGGGGAAATTTACCAATGAGACCATGGTAGTAGCTGAAAAAGTCTATTTCGAAGCATCGCTGGAACGCGCAGAGTGGCTTTGAGCTGGGGAATCCCCGCGCCCTTGCGTAACGAAGGAGCCGTCGAGGGGCAGCACGCCGAGTGTGGAATAGCGGCGGCTTCACCGAAGCCTTTGCATCACTTGATACTTGAAGCGTCCGGGCCACCTGCTTGTGGCTGCGGCTTCTCGAGAGGTCTATAGAGGCGTAGGAGGTTTTAAAGCGGATGGCCTAGGTTGGCCCGTGGAAACCGCCGTGGAAGGCCCTTAAAAGTCCAGGTAGTAAGGCTACATATTCAGCCAACGGAGGCAAAGATTTCACCAGGATTTCCCCATGATTTCCATCAGGCGGAAAATCGGGGATCAGGGGAGGGAGATACACACATGCAATAGATTCAATACAACCAATTGTTTCAACAATTAGAACCATGACAAAAAAGCCGTCACTGATCCATTTAAAAGTGTCCAACAAGGGCCGGAGCAGTAGCGGAACGGGGCAGGGCGTTACATGCACATGGACTTAGGCGGTCACCTTCAAACCTAAGTCGTTAGCTAAGCAGATTCCACTCAGAGGCCATACATAGCTATGTGTAGGTCTGATTAGGGGATAAGCAACTCATCACCATCAATCATATCACCAATTTTCTCAGATACGAGAGCCTTCTGTTTCCCATGTCCCAGGAGTGCAGCCTTACAGCTTGTGCCGACCTACAGCCAGCGTGGTAAACACAGGAATCTGGGGGCTGTTGGGCTTGCTTTGTCGCTTTCCCAGGTTATGAGACGGGCTGATCATGTCTAAACCGCCCTGACCAGACTCTTATGAATAGCCTCAGGGTGAGTAAACTGTGTTTGCTTTGGTGACTTGGTTGTTTGTGCTCGCCTCACCGCACCGTACCGCGCCGCCAGAATGCCGAATCGCCGTGCACACTTGCGGTAGTCATATAGTTAACAACTGGCGAATGCCCGATCTTGAATGTCTTTCGTTGTTTTTGCTAGTGATGTCCAAATCTTCGGCATCTCTTTCCAAGCTAGAGTATTGGGGTTCAAAACCCCTGACGCCAGTGTCCTTCTCAGCAAACCCCTCCCAGTCCACCGGGACTCCTGGTACGACAAGTCCTGGAGCCACGCTTCTGTCCTCCGTCCGGCGGGTGACAGCCGACGCTCCATGCGCCGAGTACTTCCACGTTCAGTTTCGCGAACTCGGTGGCTGGTAGCGGTGGCCAAAGAGCCTTTCAAACTTCAAAAGGGTATCGCTGGACCGAGAAACTGTTTAGCTTGCAGACTTAGAAGGAAGTGCGAGTATATCTGATCGTCTACCTCAATACAATACTTTAACACCGACACTAGCATCCAGGAGAAGCCTGTAAGCACCAAGGGTTCCCACATCACTGGGATACCTTGCTTCGTACTGTCGCTACCTCTATGCCATGGCAAAACCATGAAATGGTTGCTCATTGATAGGCTGGACGGTCTGGTCAAGCTCACCGCACTCAATGGAGGTCCCACCTTTGTTTGCACGACTGGCCAATGATAATTTCAGATGTTGACCGGCTGGGCTCCCGACCACACCAACAATGATCGGACAAAAAGTCGGCTCAGCATCCGTCCTGATAGAAGAGACGTCAATTTCCCCGCAAACGATGATGTAGCTATCAGAGTTATCTTTCCATGTCACGCCGTGTCGGGAACCCCGCTCTTCGCGGCTACGCTAACTTCTACCCCAGGCTGGACATGGCACCACCAATATCCCTATCAACTTCGATCCGAAGCCGGGGCATGAGCCCGAAGCAAGCCGATCTTGGACATTGAGGAAGGCCATAAACGAATGCTGAAAACATTATACATCAAATGGCGGCGCTCCTCAAGCCAGGCACCGTACCATTTTATAATCATTTGTGGCCGTTCAGCAATCTCCGAGTCTGCCACCACTTACAACCATGGGTGTCAGCAAATCCGACCCAATCATCATCGTAGGCGCGGGTGCCTTCGGTCTTTCGACGGCCTACAACCTATCTTTGGCCGGTTACACGGACATATCCGTGTTCGACAAACATGCAGAGATACCCCCTCGGGACTCCGCTGCCAACGACATCAACAAGATCTTCAGAGCCGAGTACGAGGACCCTTTCTACACCAATCTCACCATCGTAGGCTACCTTACCCTCATTGATAAAACTTCAGGCTGAGCAGCAACAGGAAGCCGCTGCTGCCTGGCAGACACCCCTTTTCGCACCGTCCTTCCACAGGACAGGATTCCTTCACTGTGTCTCAGCCAAAGCCCCTGAGCGGGCCGCCGAGACACTTCACAGGTTCCGAAAGGCATCAGAAGATCATCCCTTGCTCGCAAAACACGTAGTCCCCATCGGCGGAGGTAAAGACATCAATCACAATGTCTGGCAGTATGGCGAAGGCCCATGTTCCGGCTGGAAGGGTTACCTAAACCGTTTCGATGGATACGTCCACTCAGGCAATGCATTGATTTCCCTGTACAACGCAACTCGAGTCCGTGGTGTCAAGTTTTTCTTGGGTCCTCATGGGGCTGTAGAGGAAGTTGTCTACGAGAAACCCTATGAAGGGAAGAGAGCCATTGGCATCATGACTCAAGCTGGTCAGCACGTAAAGGCCAAGCTCGTCATTGTTGCGGTCGGTGCGGCCGCGGCAAAGTTGGTCCCCGAGTGCGGCCAGCAGGTCGTGGCCAAGTCGTGGTCCGTGGCCCACGTTGAGCTGACAGACGACGAGACGTCCGCCCTCCGTGGCATTCCCGTCACCTACGCTCGGGATCTCGGTTTCTACTTCGAACCGGACCCCAAGACCAACTTGCTCAAGCTATGCCCAATGGGAGGAGGGTATGTCAACACAGACCCAAAGACCGGAGTCTCCCTGCCGCCGTCGTATGAGGAGAGCCAGTTCATGCCGCCTCATGATCAGCAAAAGGTGCGGCAACTGCTTGCCGAGACTCTCCCGGCACTCAAAGACCGGCCTCTGGTCAAGCAGACTATCTGCTGGTTTGCAGACACGGCAGACTCGGACTTCATCATTGACTACGTTCCCAAGTCAAACGATTCAGTGGTCTTGATGTCTGGTGACTCGGGCCACGCAGCCAAGCTGATTCCGCTCATTGGCGGATGGGTCAAAAACTTGCTCGAGGCACCGGATAACAAGCAGCCTGTGCAGAGGTGGCGGTGGAAGGAACCCAAGGACAAAGAGGCTGGGAAGTGGGGTGATACTGTCAGCTGGCGCCTTGGTAACACTATAGAGTTTGCTGAAATCCGCAAGGCTAGGAGTTCAAAGCTGTAGATTAGTTACCCCAATAACAAATAACAAGGCGCTTTTTTCAAATCAATTAATCTATCAATCAGCATGCTTCTCGGCACCTGTAGTTCGTTGAAAGGTCCAAGGCGTCATACATCATTAATAAGTCTCATGCTAAATCTCAGGTTCCCAGCCCGGTATCAGGTCTCTGCGTGGTCTTGAAATGCTACCAATTGTAATGCTACCAAGCAGAGGGCAGTTCCTGATTTACCAGATGCTATGCTCCACTATCGTCTGAGACATCCATTCTGTATCCTCTTGCTCAATAGAGTTAGCCATATCCAGCAATTGCGCCATCGTAAGCCCGCTATCATAACCCATTTCATCCATGTTCCCCGGTATCGACGAGGAATAGCTCTCATGTTGCGAAGGATCTGTCGCCATTGACGAGATGACGGTGTCGTCGGGGCTTGTGCTCTCGGTAGGCTGGGTCTGACAAGCACCACCCACGAGAGTGGTCTGGTCCGAAGCTTGCGACGGCCATGGCGCGAGCTGTCGCAGCATGTCTTGCAACTGCTGCAGTTCGGACTTTCGAAACTTTGCAACGTTGTTTCCGGCCATGATCATCTCGTCAAAGACAGCGTAAACCTTTTCGAGTGGAAGGTCGAGGCACTCGAAGCACTGTGGGTCGATCGCGGGCCCGAGCAGGAGACTACTAGCAGAAACGAATATTGCCTCTAGGTCGAAAGGAAGAAAAGTTTCTAGGGATGTTGGGTCAGGGAGGCCCGACATCTAAACCGGACCGAGTGCTGAGGACTCACCTAGAAGCCCCTGTGACTGCAAACAGTCTAAGATGGACACCATTTGCTGCGATGAATCGATGCACATCTGTATCAGGTTCCGTACCGTCTGGGAGGACCCCAGAAGCTCCGTGCATTTGCTCTGAGACTCGAAACGTATTTTCAAGAAGCAGAATAGCAAAGGCCTGGTGGCGAGTACGATGCACTAGTAAAGCCACGATATCAGTCTTTGCCCTGTGGCCTCGTGTTAATCCAGTCTTGGACGCAACGCACCTGGTGGTGAAGGAGATGCAAGTGGGCGGACGTCCTGGAGATGCAGTTTGTATCCTTCTCGAGTGGCAACGCGAACGACTGCTGAAGTTCGTCCGCGACTTCCGCCAAGCTGGAAAGTACTTCCTTGGTGCCGAGCATGAACTTGTTGTTCAGTCTTCCGTCAAGACCGTATACCTCTGTTCGAGGGCGCCGTTAGCTTCGACTATGGCTTGGTTGAAGAAACCATGACAGACGTTACTTACTCCTGTTGATGCTCCCTATCACCTTGGATAGCTTGATACGCATGCGTAAAGCCGCAGTCCGCTGCGTCGAGCCTGAATAAGTGGGCAGCTGACACAAGACGTAATCATCATGTATCGAAGGCGGCAAGCCGAATAGAGACGTTATCTCTCTGTCCAAAATGTGTACGGTCCACCACAACCGACGGCATCTTTCGACATAAGCTTCTCCCAGTTGTTGTTCTGGCATATCTGTGTGCATGCCCTCCCCAAGTGCAAAACGGAGTGCTTGTCCGATCTGGACCCCCCCTGTTAGTCCTGCATCGAGCAATGGCCTTCGATCCACTTACGAAGTTGTGTGAGCAGTGTCTGAAGTCGATGCATTGCATATAGAGAGATATACAACAGAGAATCTCGGCAGACAAGACAGAGTCTCTCAGCAGGACGTTTAGATCTGGGAGAAGTTGCATTGCCTTGACGAAGAAGTCATGACCCGGAGGCCTGCTGCCACGGCTCAGCTTGGTAGTAAAGGCTTTTCCGAACGAGAGAATAAGAAGATAGTGTATGAACCACAGGTCGGTGGGATCTGGTCTTGGATTAGGATCGGAATAGAAGTGGTAAAGGGATTTCATGAACGTTTCTTCGTCAAAGAGATGGAACATCTGGCCGCAGTGAAACTTCACGGCGTTGACCAGATAGATGGCGTAGTCTTGCGTCGGAAGAGCCGGCATTTCTGGGACCTCTCCAGCCCTGTAGCCGTCCCAGTCTAGGGAGTATGTAGTAGCATCGAAAAGCAGAGCAGTCGTCGGCAAGGGGGCATTGTTGACGTAGAGATGAGTGATGCTGAGGACACGACGCACGAATGACCAGTTCGAGGACGTGCCGAGATAGACTGTTGACAAATAAACTTCCATCACGTCAAATTGGGTTCGGACACACGACTTACATGTCCTCCCGCTGGGTGCCGTCGTATACTCGGACTGCCCAGTTGACAGTGGGTTGGTCAAGGTGGAAGCAACCGGATCTATTGGCGCTTTAGGCCGAGTCTCCTGACCGTCCTTTTCTTGCGTACCATCCAAGATGTTTGGGTCATTAGATTGATTCCTCGTGGGCAAGTCACTATCGCTCCCACCTCCTATCGTCAGCCGGATCATGGCTCGAGTCGCCGCAAGAGAGGGGAAACCAACTATTGCCTGCTTTGTCGGGTTGCTGGCCGACCTCGATCGAGGCTTGGGCAGGCTCATTAGTGCTACGGCTCCGCTCCCACCGTTCGATTCTCTGTCTAAGGTCGATGATGTAGCTAAACACAGATAATGAGCCGATGGCACGGCTTGTTGATAGTGGCTTTGCGTTACCCTCTTGTGACAACAATTCGCTGGTCTCGCTCATCGAAGGTGCAAGATTGTTTGCGCTTCCCACACGCATCGCACGGCTGCGAACCGGAGCATTTGATTTTTTGACGGCGACACCTCACGCAGCTGTGCTTCGTTGTAAGCTGATAATCTTGGCCGAAGGAATGAGACACGTAGGCGTACGCATTCGAGGATCGCTTCGATACCTTGTTTCGTCCAGCTCCAGGCTCCATCTCACCGTTCAAGAAGGTCCTACTCGACTTGCGAGGCTTATAGCTTCAAGCAGGCAAGCACAAAACATCAACTGAATCACAACTCGGCGGCTATGGTCCTGTAAGCCTCAACGGTGATGTGACGTCCCTCGCCGGAGCAGAACGCGGGGTAGTGGTGCTGGTGGAACCACTTAACGGGGGGCTCTCGGACCAGGGGCTTATCTACATCTATCCGAAGCCCTTCCCACGACAGACCGGCGATAAGTAGGCGTTCGGAATCCAGCATAAACCGGTGCCGGACTCTAGCGGAAAACTGGCCGCAACACACACGCTACAGATAACACCCATGTTGGTGATCGTTGCTTTCTTCCAGAAGGATGACATATCAGCCCGCACCGTAGCAAAGCTCAGAGCGGCAGACGCACCCATGGGTTGCATGCATCGATAGGTATCTGCCCTTCGGTGGACACCTCCGATCCGCTCTGCCAATAGAGAAGAATCCCTGACAGACGGCTTCTCCTCTCTGATTATCACCCGTTAAAAAGCCTGGGGTCTCGAGATAACGAAGCACAGAGAATGCGCCAAGAGCAGTGGTGTTGGTTACACGGCAGAGCTGGTCGTGTCTCAATTGCCTGCTGTCATACTTTATGCTTGACTGGCCTCTAATTAGCGCGGATGAGCTCTCCGCATCCCCAATTTGATGCAGAGTCCAGCCCGTAGTGGGTGTCAAATGATGGCCAATTTGTCGCTGAAATGCACATTTCGCCTCATCCGAGTTTCTCAAACTTCGGCCTCCCAGGGTCACGGTGGCAGCGAATGGAGCTTCAAGGTTCCAGCCGTGAGTAGACGACGGATGCGATCCTCATCTCATGTGGTCTCCCTCTCCCCATGGGGAAGCGGAAGTTAATACAACGCCGTGAGGCTTGAATCCCCATCGTGGGGATCGAGCAGTTCGGCGCGAGTGACTAAGAGAAACCCATCGCCAATGCTGAGTGTGCCATGCTGCCGCACTCTCATGTGCGGTTGAAACGGCGTGGTAGTGGCGAGAGGAACTTGGTCTTGACGAGGTCGGAAGGTCATCCCGACATTGTTCGATTGACGCGGGAAAATAACCGGATGAGCACCCGATGGTTTGATTTTGAAACGGAGGCTCCGCTCAGCAGGGATCCCAGAGCCGAGCTATCCTTGCTTTAGGAAGTTGTCCGCGAGTCGTGCCGACGGGGCCTCCGCTTGGCCACCAGAGCGGGTAGGCCTCCACGACAACGCAACACACAGGTTGGCTGGTACATGAGAGACGAGCTTCCTCGGACAAGGGAAAACGGGCCTTTGCTATCGCCGCTGCCGCGATGCTGCGTTGCGTTGTTTTTGTGCCATTCGCGCAGCCAGTCTTGCAAGGGTTCGGCGACCCGTATCCGACAGTTCCGTGAGATATTTGACGGCAAAGAGATTTGGCGTGCTGCGAAGCAAGATACCGAGATACAGAGATACGTATCGAAGAGATTTCCATCTCGAGGAAAAAGTCGGGACGGCATCCGGCCGTCCAATGTCTTCAAGCCGCCACCCTCAGCGACGTGTTTTCCTACCGCAACGCGTTGGGTGGTGCACCGCGTGCGAGCTCACCGAGAAGTGCCGCGCGAGTCATTTTCCCCTGAACCCTTGGTGTGCGTCCCGCTGTGACGTAGAGCCCCATTGAGAGGCAGTCTGGGGAACATATGGGGAAGTTCTCCTACATAGATACGTAATCTAACTCGAGTGATAGCATGCTGTCTGCGTTCCTTGCAGGAGAGAGCCTGTCAGGCTGGATAGAGAGTGGAATCTTGGCAGCCCATGCCGGCATTTCCTCCTGAGTTCGAGGCTGATGGTGAGGCTGCGCTTGGACTGATTTGTACAAAAGCGCATCGCTCCCAGTCCCGACTTTGCTAGACAGATCTAGCCATCGTCTCCGGCAAGCAACAGTCTGCTTCCGAGTCAATGCATAACTGCCTCACTCACTCCTCATTACGAGCTGTCAACTTCATCGACCATTGCTCTTGATTTTCTGCTGGCCTCCAACTTCCACCGGTCTTGGACCACCTCGACGTCCTCAACAACTCCCTTACATCGCGAGTGACTTGTGTCTCTTGTGAAAGTCACCTTCGATTGATACATCCCGCGTTTACGAATCAACAAGACGTGGAAGCCATTCAAATTCAATCACAATGGCCCAAATGAAGAAGGAGGATATCGAAGGGCTCGGTCCCGTCTCAACACACTCGCAAAACGGCCAGGTTCTCGAGGACCCCAATGCGTCCTACGATGCTGTCTTCGGCGAGATCAAAGAGGGCGGTCCCAACTACCGCAATGTAAGGAAAATCTAGGGAGGGCTTATATCCGGATACTAATCGCCACTTAGGTTGGATGGAAGGGAACAGTAGCCCTCATGATGAAGACCCAAATTGGTCTGGGTGTTCTGTCCATCCCCAACGTCTTCGATGTCCTGGGCATTGTGCCTGGCGTGATTGCCTTGATCTGCATTGCCGCCATCACGACGTGGTCCGACTACATTGTCGGTGTTTTCAAACTCCGCCACCCCGAGGTCTATGGTATCGACGACGTGGGACGTCTGTTGTTCGGCCGATTTGGCCGCGAGTTCTTTGGAGTTGTGTTCTGCCTCTGTAAGTCACTCCAATACAGACCGCAAGACTTGGCACTAATCCCCGTCAGACTGGATCTTCGTTGCTGGCTCTGGCATGCTTGGTGCCTCGATCGCGCTCAACGCAGTTTCCATGCACGGCGCGTGTACCGCTGTCTTCGTTGCCGTGGCTGCCATCATCGGTTTCGGCTTCGGAAGCATCCAGACACTGGGCAAGATCACTTGGTTCGCGTGGATTGGCCTCATCTGCATCATGTCTTCGAGTAAGTGTTGCGCCTGCTTCCTTCGAGGATGCCTGGGGATTGTAAAACTAACGGTGCCCAGTCTTCGCCGTCACTGTTGCCGTAGGAGTCCAAGATCGGCCGGCTGCCGCTCCTCAGGAGGGTCACTGGACCTCTGACTACAAGGTGATTGGAAACCCGACTTTCGCCCAAGCTTCCTCGGCGCTGTCTACCCTGGTGTTCGCCTTTGCCGGCACGCCAGCCTTCTTCTCCATCGTGTCCGAGATGCGCGACCCTCGCCACTACACCCGCGCCCTGATCATTTGTCAGACTGGTGTGACCGCGACCTACATCGCCATCGGGTGTGTCGTGTACTACTTCTGCGGCTCCTTTGTCGCATCGCCAGCCCTCGGCTCAGCCGGTGCGACCATGAAGAGGATCTGCTACGGTCTTGCCTTCCCTGGCTTGATTGTAACGACGACTCTTGTTATCCACGTAGGTTGCCCCTGTTCAACGATATGCCGCATCGTCGAGCCAATTTAGCTGACGAGTTCATAGCTTCCCGCCAAGTACATCTTCATCCGCCTGTTGCGTGGATCTCGGCATTTGACCGAGAACACGATGAAGCACTGGGGCATCTGGCTTGGATGCACCTTCAGCATTGCCGTGATCGCATACATCATTGCCAGCTCCATCCCTGTCTTCGACGGGCTCGTGTCACTTGTCGGTGCGCTCTTTGGTACCCTTCTTTCCTTCCAGCCGATGGGCTGCATGTGGCTCTACGATCATTGGGCCGAAGGCAAGCTCGACAAGAGGCCGAGATGGATTGCGATGGTCTGCTTCAGTGTTTTTGTTGTCATTAGTGGATCCTTCCTCATGGTTGCGGGTGCCTATGGTTCGATTGTTGGAATCATGGACTCCTACAAGGTGTCCGGAGGCTCGTCCGCATTTTCTTGCGCGGACAACTCCAACTCGGTCTAAACGAGAATTTGTCCGCGGGAGTACTTAGTCTCCACGCCCGTTAACGAATATACCCACCGCGTTCTATTCCTGTCAAAAACTCGGGGTTGAGTGATGCCGCCGTGAGTAGCTGATTTTCGGCCGAACCGGAGAGCGTCTGGGAAACCATCTGAAACGGAAAAGTTTTCTCGGGTGAAATGACATGCTGATCCCTTATTCGTACGAGTCCAAAACAGCCAAGATCTACGGGGCTCGAATGCTGGAGCTGGAATGCCAACTGTCTCCGACCCTGAACCCTTCCCGGATGGATCTGTGGGGAGCGGAATGACCTGCAACTAGCCAGTATATCTAGGCGTTTCCCTGACGGTGGGAGTGAGAAAGCGTCATGATCTTCAACCTTCGCCTCAGTAGAGATTGTTCTGATGGGACGGGTCCAAAAATGAGATTACGGAACGTTTCTCCGACCGCAAGGCGACCTCGACTGTGGAGTACCACCAGTCGTACACAGGCGCATGTTCCACACATGTAGACTCTGTCGAGTCCTCTACATAGTATCACCGTGTTGGCGCCCGTCTTCTCCGCGTCCAACAATCACCCAGGAACTCGACGAAACTGACAACGCGACTCTCGCTGGGATGCACTGGGCCTAGCCGCGCCAGACTTGCATGGCTCGTTCGTTCGATGCGCGCATCCACCTCAGCGAACGCGTTTACACCTACACAACCGTATCAACCTTGGGAGCAACAAAGCTGGAAATGACCGGCGCACAGGCAGATAGTCTTCATGCGTTATCGATTTTAGCAGGGGCATGCCCACTGTATTCAGCTCGAGTCAAATTTTAAGCCTGTTTTTGCTTCGGCATCAATATATATAATGATATAATGCATCGTAGCAGAGAGGTTTATTGTCCACAAAAGCCCGTTAATGATCTACGAGTGTTGTTGATAGCAGTCGGCTTCGCCCCTGCCGAGTCTGTTTTTTGATTTGTGATCCGGCGCGCTTATAATGTCCGACACGGTCGACATGTGCTGCCGTATCAGCGGTCCGCTACCCCATGTCGGGTGCCGTGCCGACTTCAAGAACCCCCTCAACTGTCGGCGACGGGTGCCGACTCGGAAGATTTCACACGTTGTTAGGTTGCTTATGTATGTACCCGACGATCTCGCCAAGCAATACAAATGTTTCAAAGCGTTGCACGAACAATTTAGCCATGTGGACGGCTACCTAGATAGCCCTCCCGTTGTACTTAGTGTTGTGCAGATATGATTCACGTCACATTGGCGCCATCCCCTTGTTGTGTATGCGTGTGATACACGTGGGCTTACAACGGAAACTTTGCAAAACTTTGATGAGGACATGGTAAGGTCAAACAATGGTAACGTTCTGTCAGTCACGGTCTCCATCTAGCCAGCACTCCAAGCCATTGCAATGCAAAACAGCCTGTCCAGAAGGTGTCTCTTGATTCCGACTCATTGTCAAAGAACACATAGCCTGCTTTGTTGCCATTTCTCATAATCTGCAAATGTGTGAGTGGAATCTCTGGCCCTTTGCGCCAATCTTCTGGTATGTGCATATTCAGACTTATCCGATCGTCTGCGCCACAACAGTTTTCCTAATCTTGTTCAACGTCTTCAAGTCCGCGTCTGCCAAAGCCCCCTCCAATGACAGTCTTGCACCCAACAAGCTGCCTCACTCCTACTAGACATCCAAATGCCCGCCTGAAACCATGTCGAAGAAAATTCTAGAGAGAACCAGAGATGTGTGCGCGAGACTATTCTGTAACCTCCAGACAACGCACCTTTTAATTTACTAGCGCTGCCTCTGTCAACAACGTAAGTGGAGTTGACTTCAAGAGGTTTGTCCGTCTGAAGATGTCTATGGCCACGAGAGAGCTCGGTCATAGGATGAGCGAGTCATGGGCGAGTCTGGTACCAAAGACACTGTGCCAAAAAATCTTCTTCCCGCATGGCGGCAAAGTAGCGATTAGGTTTTCGCCAGTGAATACTCTCCCACCACGCCGACATGCTTAAGAGCATCCTGCCAGGTTACCGGTAAAGGCTATTACCTGCTAAAATACTGAGTTTAAATCTTCGTCCGGCTTCGCGGGTGTACCGACAACCGTTGAGTGTGGTCGCCGAGGTTCACCAAAACTGCCACGTTTTATCTGCTGGAAATGCTTCCACTTTTGGAGTGTATGCTCCCAATGCAGATAAACGCCAATTGAAATCTGCTGTGCAAGACTCTGGTCGAGAGTCGGGTTTCTTACAAGGACCGACTCCGGGTTGGAGGTGTCCCGCCTCAAAAAGGTCAATCGCTAAAGTCAACACGAGATAGTTAAGAACGTTGACGTCATATCGAGCCTTCAGTCACTGTGGCAGATACTGAACTTGTGACTAGAGGTAACTATCGGTGTTCTTGATCGCACCTGCGGCAGCAGTTGTTCTGCAACAGTCCTGATTGGCCACGTTGATCTGTGAAGTCTATTCCTGCTTATCATCACCACCATGTCTAATTATGCACATTGCATCTAACCATGGATTGAATAGCAACATGGCAGTCACAAGCAAAGTCATCCCGGGCTGGCCGCTGTCCCAACAATAGTGCAGAATTTCATATGCCATTTTGTTTTGTTCAGAGGATGGTCGGATCTGAGACCTTCCTACGTCTTTAGACATCTCGAAGGGTCACTTGGCATCTGTTTCTCTTGAAGGGCCTACATAGTGTATGATTGCTTGCGCACTTGTTGATTCATCACCTTATCGTAAAGTAGTTGGAGTTTGATGTGACGAATATGTTGGTCAGTAAACGGGTTAGACGGACAATAGTTGTATGTGACATTCTTGAGATTCAGATGAAAATGCCAACATGAAGTATCGTGTATATTACTGGCCAGCATATGCGAGCCCGCAAACCTATGTGTTTCATTTCAGTCGGTTTTCAGTGGCTCTTAAGAAGGAGAATGATTCCATCCAAATCTTCCTTCGGGGGCTCGACGGCAACAGCTGTAGCCGCTTCTTGGTGGCCTTTATCTAGCGAAATAAATTTTTCTCCCCGATAGAGGGCCACGAAAAAGCCTAAAAGAATTGGACCCTGGCGCGACCAGGCACAAGATGAGTGCCGATATGGTACAGGTGCGTATTCGGATGAGCCTAGACCTGATCGACGTTCGTCGCAGCTTGTGCCTTACATGTCGAGGAAGAACCGCGGCGAGCAAGGCATGTTGATGACTGACATCACGAGAAAAATTGCGCTGCTGTTAGGGAAACTGCAGCTTTGCTGTTGAGTCTAATCATCTTACCACTACCACACCGCCCAAGCAGAAAGTGCTCTCATGGACGATATCCGTAGCGGTTTTGCTGACAACCCGAGCATCTGACTGACTAGTATCAGCCGGCCCCAATATCTATAGCCCCAGTATCTGTGGGCTTGCCTTTGCAGGGAGGAAGCATTACAACATGTACCAACTTGACGTAGACAGGCCCGTGTGCTTCATAATGCAGAGATTGAACTGATCTGTGCCAGCCGAATACGATCAAGACCGCCCCTCACTGACGTGCTCACCCAACGGGCTTGGCCTGATGTGAGAGTCAATCATCTTTTTATACCCATGGGCCATGTTCCGTAAGCCTAAGGATTTTGAGTCCGGAGCACTCCAGGTCTCAGCGCTGGATTTCACTTGCATAACCCGTGTACGATTCGTGCTACAGCCGACCCTGTGTCATGCCCACCAGTCACGGGTCGCGCGACTGCATCAGAAAGAACCTAGCGTATGGAAAACTGTGGCATGACATAACGTGTTAATTTCGAGCTACTTCTTGGTCGAGAGAACGAACATGAAGGCCAGAACGCCAACTTGATCTCATCAAGCCGGTCTTCATGGTGTGATTCAGTCCGAGGAGTAGCTGGCCAACGCTCGCAAAAGAACATCTGCCCAGACTGTGTAGGATCAAGAACAAAACAAGAGCGAATGCATTCTGGCAAAGCTTTTCATAAAACATTGCACGTGGATTCACACAAGAAGGCTATGCCGCATGGCTCGAATATGCGGCTGCAGCGTGTTTGCAGGGCTAAATAACTCTCTCTCGCATTCGTATCTACCTAGAATTCTAAACACTGCACCTGAGAAACCCATCCGCACGCGTCCGAGACGGACATCGTAGATTACATGTGCAAACTCCTCCCCCGTGAGGTAGCCTCGAGTTACTTCGGCACAGCGGAGAGATATAAATGTGCTACGAAGTCTCTTCACAAAGTTTGATGTGGATAAGGCAATGAGCAACACGAGTAAGGAGCATGACTGGTTCAGATACGCCCCCCCAACCTTGTCTTGAGGGCTTTATTCTTGGAGCATGCATGACAATATACCTCAGCATGGCATGTAATTGGTCCGGGAAACGGCATTGCGTCGAAACAACCATCCGATGGACAAAACTTCTTGTCCTGGAGCAACCCGAAAACGGCAAGTAACGATTGGGAATTTGCAGCACCACGTGCCTAATTCACGTGGCTATTGGCAGTCATGTTTGCCGCGCCAATGATTTCATGTTTCTTTCTCTCGTACAAAAGCTCAACGTGCCACATCGACGCGGGTTCCTCAAACACCGAACGATTTGGATTTTGTCATTGAAAATGGCTGGTTTCTTGACGATTCTCTTGGAGAATCCTTCTCATATCCTAGGGATTGGCCTGTTGACGGTGTGTGGCACAATCCTTAGTTGTATTTACGCGTTTCCTGGGAGACTCGTGACGAATTTTAACCTAGAGCGGTGTGACTGATGATGGCAGGCTGTTCTATGGCAACTGTCACTCGTCGGCTACAATCTCTTTCTTCACCCTCTTCGCAAATTCCCCGGCCCTATCCTTCAACGGGCCTCTCCGGCCTTCTGGGCTTGGCAGCATGCCTTCGGTTATCAGGCGTTTCGCACTCAGCAGCTCCACGGTAGATACGGCCCGGTGGTGCGCATTGGCCCGAACCATCTGTCCTTCACCGATGTCAATGCATGGAAGGACATCTACGGCTTTCAAATTGGCAAGGAGTTTGACGACAACGAAGTTCCTAAGGCCCGATTGTTCTCGACCACAGTAGAAAAGCTTCCCAGGAGCATCGTGAATGCCGAACGCGAGGAGCATCAGCGCTTCCGACGTGCGCTGTCCCATGGCTTCTCCGACAGCTCCATGCGGGTGCAGGAGGACATTATCGTCAAGTATATCGACAAGCTCATCACAAGGCTGCACGAGAACTCGGATGAGAAGAATGACACACTAAACATCGAGGCTTGGTACAACTGGACAACTTTCGATATTGCTGGCGATCTCATATTCGGACAATCGTTCAACTGCCTAGAGCATTCCGACTATCATCCATGGATTGCCTTCATACTCCAGAGCATCCGTTTTAATGCCATCACGACCGCGTTGAAGTACATCGGGCTTAAACCCCTTGTCCAGTACTTGTTCAAGATTGGTGGGCTCGTTGCCATGTCGAAGCTACGGGAGAGTATAGATGAAATGATGCGAGCACGGCTGAGCATGGCAAAAGATAGAAAGGATCTTTTCGAGGGCATGCTGAGAAAAAGAGAAGAATGGGTATGCAAACACGTTGCTGCTTGGTTTAACAGCACCCAACGCTAACATGACATCGCCGATAGAACCTTTCATTTGACCAACTGTCGGCCAATGGCCTCATCTTGGTCCTCGCAGGTTCCGAGACGACGGCCACTACGCTCGCAGGCACCACGTATCTCCTCGCAAGTCACCCAAAGGTCATGAAAAAGCTGAGCGAGGAAGTACGGTCGACCTTTGCCAGCTCGAACGAAATTACCATAAACTCAGTGAGCAAGCTGCCGTATATGCTTGCGGTCTTGAACGAAGCCTTGCGGCTATATCCACCCGTGACGTCCGGCCTCATTCGGGAGGTGCCCGAGTGTGGGTGTCACATTGCGTCGCGGTATATCCCCAGAGGAGTAAGTCTCATACGTGCCCTCCGTCTTCAGCGCTTCTCGAGTTGGGGATGACCGCTGACACCGCACCCGTGCAAAGACATTTGTAGAGGTCCAACAGTGGTCAGCGAATCATAGCCCAGATAACTGGACTCGGCCTTGGGAATTCCGGCCAGAACGTTTCTTGGAGGACGGAAAGGGGGAGCACAACCATTTGGATGCTTTACAACCATTCAGCGTCGGCCCCCGTAACTGCATTGGGAAGAAGTAAAGATCCCCCTGGCTCGCCTCGATTTGCTGAAAGGAAGACGCTGACAATGCTCGACACTTGCAGCTTGGCTTACGCGGAAATGCGCCTCATTCTGGCCCGAATCGTTTACGACTTCGATATGAAGCTCGCCGAGGGCAACGGGTCTTGGATTGAAAGACAGAGAATCTTTGGGCTGTGGGATAGAATCCCGCTGAACGTGTACCTGAAGTCGGTTGCCAGTAAAAAGACCGTCTGATTGGCACTCGACATCACCGGACACGACCCGATAGAACGTCAGATGGCAAAGTGTTTCTGGCGGGGAGCCATGCACAGTGCAGCATTGCTGAGCCGTTCGCTCACATCACATGCGTTTTCATAGCATCACATAGAAAGCTGGAATGCTTGACTTTACTTCTTTCAGGCGCCTCGTCAGGCAAGGGCCGTATCAAAGAGCATGTTGCCCCGACGCCGCAGACCCCCAGTGACCGAAACCTGCCCCACCTGAATCTGGAGGTAATCCGCCATCAAAGGTCTCAAAGTCAGAGGGGCCGAGGCTGGGGAATAAGGTGGTGTCCGGCGCCGGTGCCGGCCAATGCTCAAGCGGCAGACTCGATTGATGCTGTCTGAACACTTCGAAATTTCGTAACCTTGCCACGACAAAAGGGGTGTCGCAGGACATTCCGAGGTTCCGAAACGCCAGCTCACGCCTGCTCCATCCGGCTAGCAGATTTTCGGCTCGTTGAAAGTTTTCCCTCTTCCCCATGTCGTACATTTGGTGATGGTGGTGGTAAAGCCGGTCAATCACTTTCCAGGCCCTTTCCACCAGCGTCCCGACCGGCTGCCACTGGAGTAGCTCAATCATGACGGAGAAGGCGTCGGCCTGGAAATGAAGTTTCAGGTACCAGGTAAACTTCTCGTCTATCGTATCGTACCAGTTGACGTCGCTCTCGAAGGAGATCACCCAGGCTCTGAAGAAGGATTGCTGGCTGCCCACGCCGTCTGCTTTCTCGTCCCAAGGCTCTCGGGCGTAGAGAATCATATCCCGCAGCCTCTGCGCCGTGAGGGTCCGGATCTTGCTTGCCACGAGGTGGATGCCGCCAGCGGTGGCGTTGCAATATTTCTTTTCAGCCTCGGCCAGCTTTTCTTCGTACCGGTCGACTATCAGCCGGTACTTCTCAAGCGATTGTCCGGCAAACTGTTTTGAGCTCTCTGTGCTCATGTTACCTCCGCCGAGAATCACGGCCTCGAATTCGGGGACAGGGTTCTCGCAGAAGAACACGCGGGATTCGTAGAGCACCAAGCAAAACGCCATTTCGGTCGCTCCTTCGCGTGATTTGACAGGCTCTGAAGACCCTGGCAATAGATCGGCGTCATTGACGTTGGAAGGGAGCTTGGTGTCCCAGTTCGGGGGTAGGAGAGTATCGCAGAAGCCCGCAAGGATGGCGTATTTTGTCTCGAGCATAATGATCTGCCACCATATCCGGCGCCTGATCTCCGTTTCGAAGGGGGGCAGCCCTATAAGCTCTCCGTCGCGGTGGAGGCCCATCCGTTGGGCTATCCTTACCAGCGTCCCGGTCAATATCCATGCCGCGTGCCGGTCGAACTGCCCTTGGAGGGAGACCTGTGATTATGTTAGCCCCGGGGAACTGTCGTGCTTGCGAAGAGTCTGACCAAATATAAGACTAAACACTGTAACGTCGGAATGCTGTACTTCCTCAGGAAATCGACTTTGGTAAGGGCCTTCCTTAATGCAAACATTGAATTCGCCAATGCTTTGCTCTTCTCAACGTTTAGCATTTGCATCGACTCAGAGTCCGATAATGCCATTATCGCAACAACGTTGATGGAACAGAGGAGAGCTTCTAGTTCTGGCTTGAGGTTGAACCGGTCTGTCGCAGCTTCGAAGACGAGGGGCTCTAGACTGGGTACGTGGATAATCTTGATCATGGGGTTAACCCGCTCCAGGAACACCTGCCATAACCGAAGTACCTCGACGGGTCCCAGCGCAAACAAGTCAAAGTCCATGGACTTTTGGTGCACTGCTTCACCCTTCTCTGAGACGCTGGTAGACATGGATGGGGTCGTCGAGCGTTCATTGTCATTGTCATCCAGGCTCAACTTCGAGAATTGCAGCTGAAGTTTGGTCAGGGTTCTGTAAGGAAAATGGAAGACGGACTTGCACATGTACTCACGTGGTCAAAGACGTTTCCTCTGAAGGGGTTTTCCATAAACGTTGCGCGGCCTTCATCGCACACGATTTTGCCGCTGGGCCTGGAACTGGGCCTCTTACGGGCTTCCTCGTAGCTCCAGGACGTCGCAGGACTGGTGGCAGCTGCTGAACTCGGTGTCCCGGCGGGTGTCGCGGGGTTGAGAGGACGGCCTTCCCCATCACGAGGCGCAACTTGGCTCAAGAGGCTCTCACACTGGTGCAGCCTCTCGAGCAGGTCCTTTACCACACGTCTTCTTCCAGCCCCCGGGGGCGCTCGCGTCGATGGAATGCACGGTTGGTCAGCCTTTGCGCCGTTAGTGGGTTATCTTCGGACCCATCGGCTGTGTGCAGCATGCTGACAAACCTTGATGCAGTTCGCGCAGGGGGACTTGCGGTCACACTTGATCTTGCGCTGGTGGCAGAACACGCAGGCCAGCACGGTACGCGGCTTCTCGGATGCCGGGGTACTCTCGTGCGAAGCTGGACTCTCGGATGCCATGAAGACGACTTGATACGGCTCGAAGATTTTTGATAGTTGTGCACGTTTACAGGCCCTTCACCGCATGACGTTGTGTGTTTCTGGCAGAGAGTGTATTTATGTGTCTTTTCGGCGGAAAAAACAGGGGCTGCAACACATGAGGAGATCCACTATACGGCGTTAGTGGAGACGCTAGGCCATATTGGACCCCCCGACACCCGGCTGATCCTTGCAGCGGACCGGAGCGAAGCCCGGGATCCCGGTGCCCACTGCCACCGAAGACCTGGCGATCCCCATCCCAATTTTCGATGCTCGGATCAGCCAAGCTCCCGTCTACGCTACCCATACCGGCAGGTGCATTTATACGGCCGCAAGCATCGAATTTGTGAGTGTTGCTTGGAATGTGATCATGCGTGCTTGTTGATCGATGAATGTAACAATCTTGGGCCGTAGGGGTATCGATACGGATGCACACATTACATGATGACGGAAAAGGAATCGAGCGCCACGGCAGCCCGGCTTGGTCGGGAACCACCACATCTCTTCGCCATTCCAGGTCATCCTAGTTGACGGGCCCTCCATTGGGCAGCATGTCATACTCCTGCGTCAGCCCTTGGTAGAACATGGGGTCCAGATCGGGCAAGAAATAGTTGAAAATGCCCATGACGTCGGTCCCCATGAGGGTGTTCGGCGACACCAGACCAAGTCCATTATTGAAGGAAAAGTCGGGGAATGCAGGCTGCATTGGACCGGACACCATGGGATCTCTGGCCCCGGTCTGTAGGGCGTGTCAGGGCATGCATAGTGCAAGAGCAAAAGTTGAGATCTTACATCTGAGAGGTCCATGACCGTGTTCCCTGTGTGGGATGCTTGTTGGTCACTCTGGAATTCAAAAGTAGGTGTCTGTGATAACATGGCGGTTGTCGTTGTCGGTGCTGTTGTCGTATTTACCACGCCCGACTCTGATTGCTGAATTTCGTTCACATAATCCCGCGCAATCTTGGCAAACTCCGAAATGAGCGACCCGGGAAGCGTGCCACCGCTTGCGTACTCAATTCTGCTAAAGTGGCCTGCGACCATATCGAGCAGAGCTAGATTCGACGCCGTGCCCGACTGCCGAGGGTCGTGAATCACAATGTCGAATAACACGAACAAGGCAGTAATCGGGATCCCGGCCAGTACCCTAGAACATCAGCCTTAGCAACGAGCCCGAGGCCGACGTCGCGTCTCTACTTACCAAGTGGCAGTGTATGGTTCAACTTCAATCATCGTCGTCAGCTCCAAGATGCATCGGGACGCACGCAAAATCGTCTTCATGTTCAAAGACTTCTTTGCTGCCGCTTCGTGATCTTCAAGGGTTGGCAGGTACACAAGTGTGGTTCTCGCCAAGGTGAGCAAGAAACTGTAGTAAAGGTAGTGGGCTATAAGCGCGAGCGATCGACCCAAAGGATCCGAGACGGCTTGGGCTCGGCTTAGCCCATCCGGTCTGAAGCCATTGTCTGGCAACGATGCCCGCCACTCTTCCAGTTCCACGTTCAAATGGGCAATCACATCCAAGTAGTATGAGTTGGAGTTGCCCGACACACCCACCGAGAAGAGGGACGTGTAAGCACGCGACAAAAGACGGCCGAACCGGACGAAGTGCAAAAACCAGCTGAAGTCCCCCACACTTGCTTCCGGAACGACAGGGATGGGGCAAAATATATCGCTGTCGACGAAACCCTACCAAAACTTTTAGCATTGCTTCACAGTATGATGCCATGATAAACCAGAAGAACCGGAATGATGTAGTGAACACAAGTCGATGCCGACGATAGCAAGACACTTACGGAGCTCCTCCCGAAATGGAAGCTGGTGAATTTTTCCATCGTATAGAGAACCCAGAACGCTTTTTGATACGCTTGAGCCGCAGGTCCAGTGAAATTGTGACTGGACATCATCTGCGCTCGTCTGGCGGCTTCAGACATAATGACGGGCTCGACCGCCAGCCCGCAGATTCCCAAACCGTAGACAGACATTGCGGTTAATGCTTGCAGAGTGGTAAGGGAGTCAGGCAGGAGCAAAAGGTCCGAAAAGCCGTCAAGGCTGACGGAGAATAATCGCCAGGATTCTCCTTTGCCAGGCTCGAACGTTCCGCCGTCGGTATACTGAGAGCCGAGAGCCAGAACAGCGTGGTAAAGACAGGTCCACGGTTTGCTGCGCTCTAGGAGGGTGGGGAAATTCGGACTCGAAACGGTGGTCTCGAATGTTGTCTTGTCGAGAAAGGGGAACATCGGGTGCACACGATCAAAGTAGACTGCGGATGCTTAGCCGAGCACACTGAGAGGGTCATCAAAACAAGTGTGAGTTACGGCGGATATACAAAGCCACGCGAGTCCTGTCAGTCAGCGATTCGTGCTGTTTCGCCCTTCGTGTAGTCGTTGTCGGATCGGCACGACGCAGTCGGTTGTTAATGACCATCGAGATCCTCCCAACAAGCTCGTTGACCTTGTGGTTTCGAAGACGCGTCGACAACGACAACAGCCTGCTGTCGGAGAAGAAGGTGAGACTGTTGCGACCCCCTTGATCTGTCAGTAGTTGCAAGCCACTAAGGGCATGTGGCGTCTCAATACCGAAAATGCCATTGCGCTGTGATTATTTCAGTGAGCACAGTCATCGGTAGACAAGTGAGCAGTACTTACGGGAACAAACACGGCCTCCTCTGAGCCCTTTGCACCAGATGT
This sequence comes from Colletotrichum coccodes, assembly GCA_020466075.1. Classification (NCBI taxonomy): domain Eukaryota; kingdom Fungi; phylum Ascomycota; class Sordariomycetes; order Glomerellales; family Glomerellaceae; genus Colletotrichum; species Colletotrichum coccodes. Next base: position 46,834 of record JAIMZG010000414.1, read on the forward strand.
CTTTGGTCTTTGGGCTCTCGCAAGGACGCGGTCGACGTGAAGCTCTTGGATGCGATGAGGTGGAGATTTGTACGAGGGGGTGCCGGTGGCTTCGGGTTTGACTTTGCCATCTACCGTTGACAGATCCAGCACTGATTTTGGGTCTGGTAGGCTGGGTATACATTGGCTCGATGACGAATAGTTGGTTGGTAAAAGTTGGCCGGCGACTTCACTACAGTCAGCAAAATGCTGCATAATATAGTATCCACGGAACCGGCGTCGTCGGGTCGTGTTACGCCTTTTCGAAGGATGTGAGTGAGGCGTTGGCCTGCACCCGTGTCACTCACCATTACGCCTGTGCGCTAGTCTTTTGACGCTAAAGCGACACTCTTCCTTGCGACGCTTTTGGATTCAGATCCAGTCAGCAAAGCCTGCAGGGTAATGAAAGCAGAGTAGAGCAGTGAACAAGTCTTACAGTGCAGTTGGAGCAGGGGCCCGGTGGTCCATTGCCTACCCACAAAGTCAGCCGGGGTCTTGCACGGTTGCTTTGGAGGACATACTAGGACATCGGACCTTGCGTGACTTGCAGGCATCGCAGGACTTGTGGGTTCGGGTCCCAACACCAGCGGGACTAGGCGCCGGCTTATCAGTCATACTCGGCTCTTCCAAATAAGGCGAGGCCAGACGGATGAAAAGCCGAGATGGGTGAGTCAAGAAGTTCGGAGACGAGGTTGAATAAGAGAGAAGAAAAGTTCAGACGTTGAAAGGAGAGGAGCTCTGATGTTTTTGGGTTTGGGGTGGTGGAGCCTTTGGGAGCTTCGGCTTCCATCTGTGTGAGGGCCTCGGCCCCGAACTGCCGGATTAGGCGCTTTTGCGCACGCATAGGCCAAGTCAGCGCCGGCAGCCGAATTTGTGATCAAGGTATTACGGGGAATTGTGTCAACAACACCCACTACTCTTGCAATGAGATTTTCTCGGTGCCGAGTTGGCTGATCTGGCCGCCTGGCATGCGCGTTAGAGTCTACAGCGAGCAGGCTTCATGCGGCTGGAGCTCGATTCTGAGCTCGGCTCGCGAATCATCTGCTCGGCGACATGACGTGAAGCTGCCTAGTATCCTGTTCAATGAGCTTGTTTAGCCCCTGCCGCTCTTTGATGACACCTACGTTGAGATTAGACACTTCTTATCTAGGGATTTTCACATGCTTGCTACCTTCGAGGAATCAGGGAACATGGAGAGCCGTCTGGCAAGGTGCAACAAGATATATCTGTCTGACAATCCCCAATCATTTGCATCATACCTCTCCCTTCACCTTTCTTGCCTCCTTGAATCAACGCCTCTTTCTTCTTCGATTGTGTTATTGTACCGATAATTTTTCAGCCACGATGGTGGACTCTAAGAGGCCTCCTGGCAACATCATGTCCAAGCCATCAGATGACACACTGCATGTCAAAGCGATTCCGGAACATGACCACCGACAGGGTGAAATGGACATTGAGACCAACAGTCCTCAAATGAACGATCTCATCCGTCCTTACAGTCTGGAGCTCATCCGCTCAGCATCCAGGGTTGATCCCAGCATCAACCCCTTCTTGTCGTCTCACCCAGCTCTGGATCCCAACTGTCGCGAGCAGTTCAATGCCAAGAAGTGGGCTAGAGCTCTCCTCCAGCACTCTGCTCATCATCCACAACAGTACCCCCGCCTCGAGTCTGGCGTCGCTTACCGAAACCTGAGCGTTCATGGTTACGGTACCGACACAAACTACCAGAAGGATGTCCTCAATGTCCTCTGGCAGGCCCCCATGAGGGTGAAGCAAGCCTTGAACAGCCGTCGTCAAAAGATTGACATCTTGAGAGACTTTGACGGCATCGTCAAGAGCGGAGAAATGCTCCTGGTGCTAGGTCGCCCGGGCAGTGGTGTGTCTACGCTACTTAAGACGATTGCCGGAGAAACTCAAGGCCTCCACCTCGGACCGCACTCGCACTTCAGCTATCAAGGTCAGTATTCCCAGCATGCGTTGTAGTGATCTCGGGTTCATTACGAACAACTGACCAGCTCCTCAACGACAGGAATACCGATGGAGACTATGCATAAACGCTTTCGAGGAGAAGTCATATACCAGGCCGAGACTGATATTCACTTCCCTCACCTCACCGTCGGACAGACGTTGCTATTTGCCGCGCTTGCAAGGACGCCCAAGAACCGACTTCCCGGGGTCAGTCGGCAGAGATACGCTGAACACCTTAGAGACGTGGTGATGGCCGTCTTTGGCATCTCGCATACCATCGACACGAAAGTCGGCAACGACTTCGTGAGAGGTGTGAGCGGCGGCGAAAGAAAGCGCGTAAGCATTGCTGAGGTGACCCTCAGCCAGAGCCCCATTCAGTGCTGGGACAACAGCACTCGGGGTCTCGACAGCGCTACCGCTTTAGAGTTTGCCCGGACTCTTCGCTTGTCTACCGACATGGCCAAGACGTCCGCCATCGTTGCCATGTACCAAGCCTCGCAGCCAGCTTACGATGTCAGTGTTGCAGTCCCTGTTCGCTTCGCGGTCTTGACCTATTAACATTCGTCTAGGTCTTCGACAAGGTCTCCTTATTGTATGAGGGGAGACAGATTTACTACGGCTCGACTGCCTTCGCCAGGCAATATTTCACTAACATGGGCTATCACTGCCCCGATCGCCAAACCACGGCCGACTTTCTCACTTCCCTTACAAACCCGGCCGAGCGCGTCGTCCAACGCGGATTCGAGCAACGGGTTCCTAGGACGCCTGATGAGTTTGCCGCCGTGTGGAAAAACAGTGATCTGAGGGCACGGCTTATGGACGAGATTCATGCTTTTGAGGAAGAATATCCCTTGGGTGGCTCTGAGGTTGAGAAGTTTGCCGCAACTCGCCAAGCCCACAAGGCGCCCTTGCTGTAAGCCGCCGCCTGTTAGCAACGCCTTTGTTGCCTGTATAAACTAACACCTTGCAGTACCTCGCAGTCTCCCTACACAATCTCGATGCCAATGCAAGTGTGGCTCTGTATGACTCGTGGATATCAGCGTCTGTTGGGAGACTGGCTGTTCTTCTTCGTCACTGTCCTTGGGAATCTGGTGATATCACTGGTCCTTGGGAGCATTTTTTTCAACTTGCCATCTGACGCATCAAGTATGAACTCTCGCTGTATTTTGCTGTTCTTTGCCATCCTTTTCAACGGTCTGAGTAGCGCTCTTGAGGTATGTAGTGTTCTGGTCTTCTCTTGGGACGTATTCTGGATAGCTGATCGACGCGCTTCAGATTCTCACTTTGTACGTGCAGAGACCAATCGTCGAGAAGCATGCTAGATACGCTCTCTACCACCCGGCCTCTGAAGCAATTTCCTCTACCATATGCGACCTCCCGAGCAAGATTTTGTCGACTCTGGCCTTCAATGTCCCGCTTTACTTCATGGCCAAGCTACGTCAGGAAGCTGATGCGTTCTTCATCTTCCTCCTCTTCGGTTTCACGACCACATTGTCCATGTCCATGATCCTCCGCACGATCGGCCAAACATCCCGCACGATTCATCAGGCTTTGACACCTGCCGCGATTTTCATCTTGTCCCTCATTATCTATACCGGCTTCATCCTTCCCACACGAGACATGAAGGGCTGGCTCCGATGGATCAACTACATCAATCCCATCGCATATGCATTCGAGAGCCTAGTCGCCAACGAGTTCACCGGGAGACAGTTCCCCTGCCTCCAATACGTGCCAGCCTACCCCAACGCGGCACCGGATGAGAGGACGTGCTCCGTCGCGGGAGCTGCCCCTGGAGCCGACTTTATTGATGGTGACTTCTACATGAATGCCACTTACAGCTACTACAAGTCTCATATTTGGAGGTAGGTGTATCGACTACATGTGTGAGCCGCAGCGACTGACTGTCTCAGGAACTTTGGAATTCTCATTGGCTACATCATCTTTTTCTTGTGCATTTACCTCCTCGCCGCGGAGTATATCACCACAGACCGCTCCAAGGGCGAGGTCCTGATCTTCCGCCGCGGTCATTTGGCTCCAACGAAAACAAAGTCTTCACCCGATGAGGAAGCTGGCCAGTCAGATCGCGTTTATCAGTCCGAAAAAGCCGCGACCAGCTCAACACAATCCGGGACCAGGCAACCCACAAGCTACCAGGCCGGTCGGTGTTTCACTGGAAAGACGTCTGTTACGACATCACAATCAAAGGCAAGGGTCGCAGAATCCTCGATCATGTCGGTGGATGGGCAAAGCCCGGCACTTTGACTGCTCTAATGGTAGCACACTTTCGTCACTCTTGGTAAAGATTCTAAGCTGACAGCGTTATCTTCCAGGGTTCGACTGGTGCAGGCAAGACGACTCTCTTGGACGTCTTGGGGAACAGAGTTACCATGGGTGTGGTGTCCGGTGATATTCTTGTCAATGGCATTCCCAGAGACCAGTCTTTCCAGAGAAAAGCAGGTTACGTTCAGCAACAAGATATCCATCTCGAAACTTCAACCGTTCGGAAAGCTTTGCTATTCAGTGCAATGCTGCGACAACCTGCTTCAATCAGTAAACAAGAGAAGTATGCCTACGTCGAAGAGGTCATTGGGCTTTTGGAGATGGAAGCCTATGCGGACGCCGTCGTTGGTGTACCTGGCGAAGGTAGGTCTAGGCGTTTGGCAACCCTTGTTCTGTAGGATGAGCAGCTGACTGATCCGTGATGCAACAGGTCTCAACGTGGAACAGAGAAAAAGACTGACCATCGGCGTTGAGCTGGCCGCCAAACCAGATCTGTTGCTTTTCCTGGACGAGCCTACGTCCGGTCTCGATAGCCAGACTGCGTGGTCAATCTCATCTCTTATCCGAAAGCTCTCGGACAACGGCCAAGCCATTATCTGCACCATCCACCAGCCCTCGGCTCTTCTTTTCCAACAGTTTGATCGCCTCTTGCTTCTTTCCCACGGCGGAAAAACGGTGTACTTCGGGGACATTGGGGAAAACTCCCGAGTCCTTACGAGCTACTTTGAGCAGTACGGAGCTGCACCCTGCGGACAGGACGAAAACCCGGCCGAGTGGATGCTCAAGGTCATTGGAGCTGCCCCAGGCGCCAAATCAGAGAGAGACTGGCCGCAGACGTGGAAGGACAGTCGTGAATGTGCACAAGTGCGTCATGAGCTGGAACGCTTAGCACAGGGCACGAAGAGCACTGGTTCCGTGGCAGCCCAAGATGAGATGTCTACTTACGCTGCCCCCTTCCATGTTCAGCTAGCCCTGTGCACTAAGCGGGTCTTCCAACAATACTGGCGCACGCCTTCCTATATCTACTCCAAGTTGGTTCTGTCGGGTGGCACGGTAAGCTTTTTCCTGAGGCTATCAAGCCCAATCCGTTTGACAACTAACACATGGTAGAGCCTGTTCATCGGAGTGTCTTTCTACAACTCGCCGCTTACCATGCAAGGTCTGCAAAGTCAGATGTTCTCAATTTTTATGCTTCTCGTGGTTTTCGCCTTTCTCGTCTACCAAACAATGCCCAACTTCATCCTCCAACGCGAGCAATACGAGGCACGAGAGCGCGCATCCAGAGCGTACTCTTGGTATGTCTTCATGCTTGTCAACATCATTGTCGAGATACCTTGGAACACACTTGCCGCACTTGTCATATTTTTCCCGTTTTACTACCTCGTGGGCATGTATCGGAACGCGATTCCGACTGGCGCCGTCACCGAGCGAGGCGGGTTGATGTTCTTACTTGTTTGGGCTTTCATGCTCTTTGAGTCGACCTTTGCCGACATGATTGTCGCCGGGGTGCCGACGGCCGAGATTGGGGCGACTTTGTCGCTGCTTCTGTTCACTTTATGTCTCATTTTCTGCGGGTGAGTCAAGAACCGTTCGCACACAACCTGTCTTATTGAGACGTAACTGACTGGTGGACAGCGTCATCGTCCCTATGGATACTCTACCAGGATTCTGGAAGTTTATGTACCGAGTTTCCCCTCTGACGTACCTCGTTGAGGGACTTCTGTCAACGGGCCTTGCGCACAATGATGTCGAGTGCTCCCAGCTGGAACTCTTGCAGTTCAGCCCTCCCCAGACAAACAATACCACTTGCGGCGATTACATGGCGCCATACATGGAAATGGCTGGAGGCCGCGTCTACAACCCAGAAAGCACTCAACTCTGTCAGTTCTGTCCATTGTCTACCACAGACATGTTTCTGGCAACGACCTCGACATCCTATGATAGGAGATGGCGATCATATGGACTGATGTGGGTCTACATCGTTTTCAACTTGTTTGCTGCCCTGTCGCTGTATTGGTTGGCGCGAGTACCGAAGAAGCGTTCAATCACACAGCCGTGGAAGAAGACTCAATAATCCCCGGGATGAACCGAGAAACTGATCATTGCTCTTACTGAGCTGATAAAGCTTGCTCAAGGGAGTTCGTGGATGTCTTCCACGGTACACGCATCTCTATGTTTCTCAACGGTCTACACCTAGAGTGTGCCTATTTGTACTTTGATTACCAAAAAAGTTTACAGGTCTGGCTCATTTCTACTGCTTGGATTCCACTACTCCCGATCAGTCAATAGTTGGGCACCTTGTGTGCGGTGCTCTATAGTCTAAAGACATTCCATTGTTGAACCTCGGTTGTGTGACATTCGTATAATCGAATCAAGCGTGTCACTAATTTTATAGGCTGCGACAACGGTAACTGGCTTACGGATCATTCAAACAAACGTCTCTTTTATACTCCAACTGTTTTGGCGAGCTGAGTGCTTTGGAACACGGCAGAATGTTGAAGCCTGCGCAGGATGGTGTGGAGATCCGGAGGCTTTTGTTCTCAAAGTTGCATGTGGTGTTGCGGCTCAGCAACATCAATCGTTTGCCTCCTGCCAACCATTCTTCGAAAAGGACACAATCTTTTTTGATAGATACGGGGCGACTGGCCATCTTGAAATGCGGTATTTTCGTCACAACCGTAATGGAAGGCGTCAACGGCACGTGTGGATATTGTGCCCGTATACGGCCAAGTGACAAATCACGACACATAAGGCTCGTTGCGAATTGAGTTGATTTGTAAGTCATGGCACGGCAAGGTTGGGTGCCGAACGACTGCGCCTTTCCTTTCAGCCAATGTCAAGCGCTCGGCCATGATTAGTTTGCGGGCATGGCCGACGTTGGGTCCAGAGATGTGGATGTGTGGAACGCACCCCGAGGATTGCGTGTTATGTTGGAGCGGGGTAGTTTGATACCGATAAAGACATCCGGCCGTCTCAGGGACGGCTGCTTGACCCGAGTTGTGAGTTGTTGCGAGTATGACGGGCCGCCAGCTGCACATCGTGACTGGACGGAGTTGCCCCGGTTTGCTTGGACAAAGCGTCCGCGCGCTTGTCGCAACCGCCCCGACGACCCAGCTACACTACACGGTTGGCGATTTTCAGAAGAGGCGCCCCGGAAACTGTGAAGACACTGTTGTTCATTTTCCCAATTGATCAAACGTGCCCGAAAGAGATGGGGTTATGGTGACATCCCACTGGGGGGCCCCTTGCCGAAATCGGCTCGTGGTGTAAGGCGTGATTATCTTGAAGTTGTCGTCATATATTGTAACGTGCGTATATAGGCGGCCGGGTAATTCGCCAACATTACTAGTGTTGAGGAGATCAGTTTGCAATATCGATACCCGCCCAAGATTAATTTTTAACAATGCCGACCGAATTTATCAGCCTAACTTTCCCCAACGCCTCTACGGAGATCGCCCCGATCCCTGGTGCTGGCGTTGATCCCGAGTTCCTGGTCCGTTATGCCAAGAACTTGGACGACTATGGCTTCAACTACACCCTCGTTCCCTACGGTTCTGATTCATTTGACCCCTTCACCATTGGCGCCACCATTGCTGCCGTGACGAAGAACGTCAGCGTCATCATTGCCCTGAGACCAAACACTCTCTACCCTACAGTCGCCGCCAAGGCCCTGGCAACACTGGACCAGCTCAGCAAGGGTCGTGTCGTCGTCCATTTCATCGCCGGAGGCAGCGATGCCGAGCAAGCCAAGGAGGGTGACTTCCTTTCCAAGGATGAGCGTTACGGCCGTCTCGAGGACTACATCAAGATTCTTCGCCGTGCATGGGAGTCGGATGCGCCTTTTGACTGGGACAGCAAGTACTACACCTTCAAGGGCTTCACAAACAAGGTCCGCCCGACCAAGGGCACCATTCCCGTCTCCGTTGGCGGATCCTCCCCAGAGGCATACCGTATTGGTGGCTCCCTTGCCGATATCTTCGGCCTTTGGGGTGAGCCGTTGAAGGAGACAAAGGAGCAAATCGACCGCATCTACGCCGAGGCCGAGAAGGCCGGCCGCAAGGACCGGCCCCGCATCTGGGTTACCTTCCGCCCCATCATTGCCGAGACGGACGAGCTCGCCTGGGCCAAGGCGCACCGCATTCTGGACGCGCTCAAGGGTAATATCTCTGCTGGACAGGGCAAGCCCGGCCAGGCCGGCCCCGCGCCTCAGAATGTCGGCTCACAGCGCCTGCTCGACATCGCCAAAAAGGGCGAGGTCCAGGACCGCGCTCTTTGGTACCCCACCGTCACGGCGACTAACGCCCGGGGAGCTTCCACGGCATTGGTTGGATCTCCCAAGACCATCAACGACTCCATTCTCGACTACGTCGACCTCGGCGCCGATCTCATCTCGATCCGTGGTTACGACAACTTCAACGATGCTATTGACTATGGTCGCTACATCCTGCCTGCTGTTCGTGAGGAGTTGCAAAAGCGCCAGAACGGCACGAACGGCGCATAGTGAGTTGGCGAGTGACTTGTGCTGCCGTTATGAATTGGCAGATGGTGCGTGGACGTTTGTACGAAGCCATGTAGTTAGCAGCCCCAATTATCAACAGGAATACCATCCCAAGCAGATTTAAACATATCATTGATACTCATCGTAAATTCTCGTTAGCCTTTCAGCTTGACATCGTGAATCCTTCCCTCGTCGACCGTCAATAACTATGTGATGTACACTGGGAGACGGCTTCCAAAAACATCGCTTTTTTCCACCTGGATATCTTTACCGTGGAAGTCATGCAGCAGTAGCCAACAAACCATTCGGAACACGAGCACGCACCAAACGTCGTTGACCTGCTGCTCCTGGTTGTACAGGTCAGGCTCCCCAGAGGCAGCGGAAATGATCGACCTGGGCCCGCGTTCCCTGCGAGCTTTATCTGCGAGCAGCTGTCGACACACAACCTCAATGACTCGCTTTCGGACCGAGAACAGGTAGATCTCAGCCAAGACGGCGTGTCTCTCGCTGGAAGAGGCCGAGTCTAGCTTCTGAAGGAGAGAGATTTCCTTTTGAACTTCCTCGCTCTCCTCGCTTGTTTTGACAATGGATGGCGCTCCAGGAATGATCAAATCATGCCTCTGATCTTTCCTTGGTTTACTGTCATCCGTGGTGGTAATCACGACAGTCTTATACTCTTCATCCTTGTCGTTCAGAATCCGCAAGATCTCCTGCAAATGGACGCGTAAAACGTTCTGAACGAGATGAACCCGCTCATGGTGTTTGAGGAACTCGTCACATCGCGCAATGGCTTCGTGAAGCACCATGACGAGATCGTTGGAGTAGATTCTCTCCTCGGTGTTGTTTGTTCTCCTCAAAATGGCTTCTGGACCATCTCGTGACTCTAGCTCCAGGAATTTGTCCTCGATTTTGCTAGCATCCTTGATAATCACACCAACACGGGACCGAGCCGTGTCATCCAACAGGGGTTCTCTGGCTGATGCTTTGCCGATGGCATGCACATAATCGCCCAGAAAGGTGCGCAGCGAGAAAGACTTTCTGTCCCAATGCCATATGGTTGGGTTAGGAAGCATACGGAAAGCAGTGCCAGGAATTTGAAACACTACCCCGACCATACCCAGGAGCTCGAACGCGACTGTGAACACGTCAGGATTACGGGACTGGTCTAAATGTCCAAGGGGACCTACCGGGAAAGAGATGGATGTGGCGCGTGTCTGGCAGAGACTTTCGGAAATACCGGACGGTGTTGGTGTTGCAACCGATGACTACCAAAGTTTCTGCGATTGCCGACATGCTACCCAACTGGAGTGTTCCGTTATCTTTGGGCTCATCGGCGTATTTGTGGTTGTTGCTGTTCTGCTGACGAAAGATCGTGGGGCAGTACCCGAAACAGAGTTCCTTGACGCTGTTGTGAGGCACAATACGGTTCTCGTGGAACCAAGTCGGACCGGTTTTCTCAAAGGTGAAGGCGATGCCTAGATCGTCAACATCGTAGCCCGTGATGCTGAAGCCGTTGCCCTGTCCACGATACCGATCCTCGTTCCTGTTAAACTCTTTCCAGTGGACTCCTAACATCGCAGCGATCTCGACCAGATGTGAGATAGTGGTCGTAGCGTAGGGCTTCTTCATGTTGTCCGGCATGCTGTCCCAAGACTTTTTCTTCCTTTGCATTCCAACCGTGAGAGTGTAGGGTGTGGGAGTGCCAGAAGGATTCGGGTGGGAAGGTGTTTGGTCCTCCCACTGGGGGTTGTGGTGACCAAAGTACTCGTTGTCCTGCCAGGTTCGAGACTCTCTCTCCATGCGCTGGATGGCCATCAACAGCCCCAACCAGTTGGCAAGCTCATTGTCAGCCGTGTGGATTGCTTGACGGCTGGTTCCGGCCCGCAGGCTCTTGTCAACGTTGTCGTACTGCTGCTGATCCCACGTATACGTCTTTTTGTAGCTGTCCGTCGTGCCGGTCATGTAGGTGATTTCCTTGTCATCGTGCACACCGAGAGGACCTCTGGGGTTCGTCGGAGGCGCGACAAAGATGACGGGAACCTCGAACTCCACTTCGAACCGGAATTCGTACCATCTAAACCGGCGTCGAGTGAAACGCGCCCAATCACCCATGACCTTCGGGGTGCAGGAAGTGTAGCCCGTTGCCGAGGCATAGTACTGCTGAAGAGCCTGGAATATGGCTATAATGAAGGCAAAGACGGAAATGACCAAGGCGACAATCGCCACGATCAGCTCGACGTCCTTGTCATCGCCCCCGTCGGCGGCGGCTGGGACAGCTGTTGAATTTGCGCTGGTGGTTGACATTCTCCAGACGAGAGGGAGTCGGCTGGTCGTTTTGCGATCCTCAAAACTCAAGCTCTGCTAGGCGGCTACGTTTCTGCTGCATTCCTGTATCGCTCTGCAGGTCGCACTGCCGGATTTCAAGATGCAGCTGCAGGCTGTTTAAGGAGGGAAACGTATTTTGAAGGTGGGATGTTTGCTCACTGTCTGTCCTCTTGTTGCAAGGCGGGCTGCACAAAGACAGCTCGGCTAGGCAGCCGCCATACACACCGATGTTCGCTAATAACAGGCACCCCTGCCTCTCACATTGTGTGAAATACGATTCAGTTGGTTGCAATTGACAAGGGCTGACAAGGCTTGATGCCGTGGTTATTTTGTACCTGGCATAATGCTTGGTTGGCGCTGTCAATCTATCGATAGCTCGTTCGATGACCCCTCTAGCCGAAAAAGAAAAGAGAAAAAGAAAAAAACATTTTAAACACGCAGCAGCACCATTCCAACGATCTGTCGAAATTGTCGAAGCAGATTCCGAGGTTCAAAATCCTGCCGTTCTGCTCGAGGGCGCTGTTGTTTGGCTTGGCTAAAGTTGATTTGAATACCTACAGAGTTGATTAAAACGGCGCCGAGCCTTCAACAACACACGGCACAGCGCTTCCATTGCAGCCGTGCCACAGGGGCCTCAGTGAAAATGGTAAGCGCTTGTGGACTATGGCGGCTGATCTAAGACGTCAGGGAATCTGGTTGGTTGAGTTGATGGAGGAGGAACTTCAGCCCCCCTTAGCGATGTGCTTCATTGGCTCGGTTAAGACATCCATGTTGCCCACCATGCTGACATGCAGATGACGGAACATTTGTCTTACCCCAGCCTTCTTTCTGCGAAGAAACAAACCTTTACTATCTATGCCCCATCTCCACGGGATAAGAACAGAGCCACGGCCAGTGGGTCCGACGCGAAGGATGACCGGCTCCATTCGGGTATAAGAATACTTAGATCTCCGTTGATGGATGTGAGACCAACATGGAATAAGTCATGTGCCAGGTCTTGGGGAAGAGACGGGCCTGGGAGAACGAGGCAATAAATAAGTCACCCTGAGTTGTAATACCTCGTAACGAATCAGGGACATTTGTCGGTTTGCGTATGAGTTTACTTGGGTACGACCGTCAACCTACATGTAAGCAGCACGGCCAAGTGTCAACCTCCTCAAGACGTTGTGATGTACAACCCCAAATTCTCGAATTGACAGATCGTGCGGTTCTCAGCGATAACAAATAAGACTGAGTGGGTTTCAACTCCTTCTAAGCCTATGATCGTAGGATGATGTCCGCCGCCTAACTTTGGTGGTTAATACTTCTGTATCGCTACGCTCAAGTAACAAAGGGCGATGGCTCACCTTTTCGGCAACGGCATAAACCGTGGCTTGCGTATGCGCCGAGGGTACCAGCGGCATAATGCTGGCATCCACGATCCTCAAGCCGTCGACTCCGTAAACTTTGAGCTCCGCGTCCACGACACCTCCAAGAGACCTCGGAAGCATTGCGCAGGTACCTGAATAGTGGAACTCCGTCGATGTGACCCCTTTTATAAAAGCCAAAATGTCTTCGTCCGTTTGTGTTGCTGCTCCTGGAAGCGTCTCTGTGGCACCAAGAGCTTGAATGGGCCCGGTGGCTAGGAATTTTCTGTTGAATCGAAGTGACTCGACCAGAACTTGGCCATCGTACGGGTGAGAGAAGTAGCGCGGGTCAATCAGAGGCGGTAGAAAGGGATCGGATGAGTTAATAGCCACCGTTCCTCTGCTCAGGGGATGCATCAAAATGTTGACCAGCGAGCGGCCGCCGTCAACGTAGAGCAGCTCCATGCCAGCCGTCGAATGAGCCTGATGCATTTTCAGTACCTGTTCTAGTTGCTTTTTATAGCCAGCGGCTACTGTTTCATCCGTGCCCGGAGAGAGAAACTGAGTTGCATTGCCGTTGATGATGGAGAGGATACGATTGCTGACGTCCGGTGTAGTAAAATTTGAAATAGGAATGAAAGCGAGAGCTTCGGCGATAGTGTCGGTCCAACGACCTGATGGAAAGAGTAAACAAGTCTGCTTGAAAGCGATTGAATGGCCATTTGTTTACCTTTTCGTTCAGAATAATAAAGATCTCGTTGTTCGGCATCAAAAGTTGCATTGTCTAGCTCAGAGTTTCCGGGAATTCCATCGCTCACTGTAACCCAATATTAGCGGTTGTTTCGGCGGAAGCAGCCTGCGAAAAGCTGCAGATTGGACGTACAGGAGGCAAGTGTGAGTCCAAAGGGGTGATCTTGGAGGTTTGCCCCGACGCCAGGTAGGTCGACGATGGAAGCAATTCCAAACTTGGACGTGACGGAGGCGGGGCCGATGCCTGAAAGTTGCAAAAGCTTCGGCGTGTTCAATGCGCCCGTGGAGACGATGACTTCTTTACCAGCTGTTACTTTCTGCGTGGCGGAATTTGGTCCGATTGAAAACTAATTCAAAAGGTATCATTAGTCTGGTGAGATTATAAGAGTGCAACCGCGAGGAAAACGATGGGTCACGGCAACTCACTTCGACCCCTACTGCCTTAGGCTTTGCTCCACTCGTATCAAGCAGAAGCTTAGTTGCTTGTTGCCCTGTAATTATATCCAAATTGGCTCTCCCGAGGATCCCGTCATAGTGAGAGGTCCTTGCACTCGACCTGGATTGGTTGCGCGGGTCAATGGAATGAGTTGTGAGATAAGCGCCGAGTGGATCGCAGCCTTGGTCCTTCGGTGTGGTTATACCGAGGCCATGCATGACATCCAAGAAGTTTGCTGCGGCCTCTCGGGTTAGTGGATGGTCAGAGGTTGTGTCGGGTCCGGTTAGGACAGACTATTGTTTGGGTGTGACCAAGCTAAATAGCTAGACTGAACCGGTCCATCGAAACCGTGACAAGCTGGATCGTAGGTCATCCCAAAAAGGGCGGTATTTTCGTCTGATGCCGGGGTGAAGCTTTCGCTCTTAATAGTGACTGGTCAGTAAGGTGGGAACTACAAAAGGCTTGGGCGGGATGTAAACTCTTTTAAAATATTGGAGGAGATTTGCAAAATCCCATCCGCTGTTCCCCAGCGCAGCCCAGGCATCGTAATTCGAAGGCATACCGCGATCAAAAATCATGGCGTTGACCGTGCTGCTCCCGCCAACAACGTGGCCCTGTGTAAGATTGATTGTCTGCCCTTGCAGCGAGTCCTGGGGAACCGAAGTCAAGTTCCAATCGTAGCGGGTTCCTGGGGCAAACCCAGATGCTCCGGGGTAGAAGCGTGGAATCATGACGGCGGCCTCATAATTATCTCTGGTGAAAAGTCAGCAGTGGGAGCATCGAACGGACACAGCTTTAGGTCTGTATATGCGTACGGCATGCCGGCCTCGATGACAAGAACCGAGTCTGTCTCCTCGTCAGCATGAGGGACAAACGTAATCGGCACAATTGCTATCCTCACTAGATGGGTCGATAGACAGTCTGGAAGCAAGCGTCAAGCCGGCCGTGCCACCGCCAACAATGACATAGTCGTAGATGATCTCAAGCGCACCCATCTGCTCAGGGTAAACTACAACTGCCGAGACCGCCGAAACGGCGGCCGAGATTTTGCACAGTGCTGACCTCATGCTCCCATGAGTTTGACGCTGATCAATATAGGGACTCAATTACGGACAGATTCGAGTAAGCAACTAAAAGAGTCATACTGGGCGGCTTTATGGGCACCAAACTCGTGGGAGGGAAACCACTTATCAGGCTCGGGTCGCGCGGAACGCAGCGCAGCCTTAGTGCAAGTTGAGTTCGTGCGAAGTAACGTTAAAAAGTATAACATATTGCAGACACGGACAAGACCAACCACTTCTCAGAGCTGGCAGGAACTAGTGGGGACCGCAATCAACAGAACCAAAAGGCGGACGTCTATGCATATGGGGAGAAGATGCAGGAAAATGCAGCCAAACACATGAACTCAGGAGATGTGTAGCTGGGGTTGTGGGCTGGAAGATTTCCGAATAACCGTGTTGTGAGTGAGGGAGGAGGCTCTAATCCGTAACGACTCACTCCACTAACCCGAATCTGTAAGGGGAAAAGGGCATTTCCGCCGATGAACCCTGGGTGCTCGCCAACGACATACTTTAGGCTTACGCCGAGTGACTGTCTGTATGTCTATTGCACAGGTACTAAGAGGCATCAGCGATCCAGGTCGCTTCCCCCTCGGCTTTCCGGAATCGAAATTACGCTAATCCCCCGTATGAGCATCGTCCGCTTCCTCCAGGGAAGCAAATCAGTCAAATCAACCAAGCAGAAAGTTGTTTCCTTTTCGCCGCCTCTACCAGTCCGCATCGGTGATCTGGACCTCATATCCATGCCTCTCGAGAAACGAGGCCAACGCTACTCCTCCGTTCATGCTCTCCGCCGCATCGCCGACTATCGCAATCAGTAATCTTTATGTCGGCTACTGCCCTGTCAAGAGACAAAGCCAGCACGTCACCGCAAGCGTTCTTGTGCTCTCAACGACCTGAATTGTGTACCCAATATTCTCAGCCTTCCCAGCTTTATGCAAACGTCGACGACGCCCACATGTCTCACTTTCGCTGCGGTGGAGTCCCAGCTCCAATACGACAAGCTCGGAGACACAACGACGTTGAAGCCGCCGTCTTTCTCTGCCACGGGCCAGATCGCGTCGATAATGGACCAGTAATTCAAACAGAAAACAAGGCATCGGCGCCGTAGAGCGTCGAGGCCAACGTTGTGGCGTGCTTGCCTGTGGTCAACGTGGGCGTTGCTGAGCCAGTATAGAGGCTATTGAGCAAGGATTATCTGCTGTATATTGATCCCTGCCCTCATTCTTACCAATCTCTTCAGGAGCTTCTCGAGACACAAGAGATGTATTCATGCTGGACACAAAATGAAGGTTCTTGGGCTTTCGGAGTGAACCTAGCCATTTGCTTCTGACTAACTCCAAGTGACATAATGAGCGCGAATGTTTTTGAAGAGCTGCGTGCCTCACAAAGTTCAAGTGTCGCTGAGGAATGACGGTGGATGTCAACATCTCGCTGGACATCGCTTATGCTTTGAACGTTTCAGGGGCTCTCTCCTCGCCCTCATCCTGCGGAACAGCCTTCGCCTTTCCTCGTCCAGGCGCCGCCTCGAACTTATCAGCCCACTTACCCTCCTGCTTAAACATGGCAAGACACTGGATCGCCGAGGGCTTGCCATACTCTGGATCAGCGCCGCCTTCCAGGAGAACCTATCCGAAACCCGTTAGCAGCGTCACCTGAACTTCTAAACTAGAACCGCGGCCAAGCAGCCGCGATGCTTTTGAGGGGCTAGATCTGGCAACTTTCGTGTCTTGCTGACTTACCTCAATGACGGAGTCTAAGCCCTTGAAGACGGCGCCTGCAAGAGGACTCTGGCGTTTGTCATTCAACCTGTTAGGATCCGCTCCATGCTGTATCAGGAGCTTGACTAGGTCCGCATGGCCGTAGTAGGCCGCCAGCATCAGCTACTCTGAACGTTAGCAACAACGTGACTTTGGACTGATGTCTTCAACCAGCACGCTGAAAACAGCCCAAGAAAGCCTAAGCGACGAGCAGCACCACTCACCAAGGTGTCTCCCTTCTCGTTCGTCAGGTTGGGTGGTAGCCCGTCAAGGATAGCCTCCTCGAGAACGGTCTTGTTCCCTTCGCGGGCTGCATTGTACATGCTGGCGGCCAACTTGATGGCCTCCAGCGACGGCGAGAACGCCGTAGCGGACGTGAGGCTTGTCCCACTCATGATGTTCAGTATAACAAATTGCGTGCTGGTTACTTCTGCGCTAGCACTTGTTCCGATGCACCAAGAGAGGGGGTCAAGAGCAACGTGTGCTATTCAGTAGAGTTCTGGGGAATGTTCGAGAAATTATTAATAAGCTGGACGTTATTGGCTCAGCCTCAGTGAGACTTTCCCATCCCCCCAACGACAGTAACACCATTTTTAGCGTCATCGTTACACCGCCTTCTCTATATGTCAATCTTTCTGCCACTCGAAAACTGGAATGCATCAAGATCCCGAAAACCATGAAACACAGAAAAGCATGGTTATCGAGGTCTAAGGGATGCTCCAGCTTTAGTTGAGAGAACTAGGCATGAGGTGTGCCATAGAATGACACGAGGAAACCAAGGTGGAAAGGACCTACAAAACTCAGTGGACTGGACCAATCAGAAGCATGGGTTGCGCGGGTATTTCCCCATCAATGGCCTGAGAACTGGCCACTAGTGAAAGGGGACGGACTTCGCAAGGATTTCCTAGAAACAGACACACTTGGAATACAACCAGATATACCCCATACTTCATCAGAAACTTTGCAACAGTGGTTGATATCGATTAATTAATGGTTAAGCGACTTTGAGCTCCATGCTAGCATCAAAACAAAAATAGATGCCTCGGTTAGGCTTCACCGCATCGATACGAAGGTTGCTCCAATGCTCCATCATTTTTACATTGGCCTTCCCCAACAAAGAAAGAAACCCCAGCGATCTGATCCAAGAGAACTGAGTAACTCGCCTTCGTACTTGGAAGCAAATCATCAAGGTCCGCTTGACTGTCTCGGCTCTCATGTGCACCCCTCCCATACCCGTTGGCTTTTGTCATGTAGCCGTGTTTTTCGGGAGCTAGACGCATCGCTATTGAGTTGTTGGTGATTTGTCATGGGACTGGACAGTAGCGTAACGAAGTGTTCAGACAGGAAATGAATTCACTTGGGGAAATGGACGGTTGTAAGGGGTCTTGGCGTATAAGCGGGTTCATATTATCATTATTATCTTTCACATGATTACCTTCTTATATCTGTAGGCAACTGAAACAACGAAGTGAGGTTTATGGAAATTACCGCTCCAATGTCTTTATAGATAAAGACCGCTTGAATGAGGCCCTGCCGCCGCTTTGCCCTTCGAGCATCCCTGTCATGTATATATCGGTCTCAAACTCGGCTGCATGCCAGCCTATCTCGCCCGAAGGGTCGAAATGTTAGCACCACGATATTTAATTCAAGTGCGATTGCTTCACCCTGTCGTTCACCTAGGTACGGCTGCTTTAAACGGGATTGAGTGATGCCTGGAGTGAGCAGGGTGAGCAGGGTGAGCAGCAGCGCCGTGACGATTGGGTAAGTAAGCAAATGAGATTTCATCGTAAGCGCCGACCCAGA
Source organism: Colletotrichum coccodes (assembly GCA_020466075.1). Taxonomy (NCBI): domain Eukaryota; kingdom Fungi; phylum Ascomycota; class Sordariomycetes; order Glomerellales; family Glomerellaceae; genus Colletotrichum; species Colletotrichum coccodes. The sequence continues at coordinate 65,076 of JAIMZG010000414.1, forward strand.
AACTCCAACTGCCAGCTCCTCTTTGAGCCCACAGAGTTGTTCAAACATTAAACGGAGAAGAGAAAAAAGCGTGCGGTTGAATGAGGACAATTGCACACAAATACTCACAAGCACCCCCAGCATTTCTTTTTCACACTTTTGTTTTCGTACAACATCCTCTGCTCAGAACGCCGCCAAAGTCTTCGTACGACGCCAAAAATTCAACTAACACCACCTTTCGGACTGCCTCGAGTAGAAATTCGTCTTCTCTCAGAAGCCAATGGATATAAACGCGGTCCACACGAACAGCGGAATAGTCAGACGGAATTGGAGAGGTTTGTGAAGAACATGAAGGCAATACAGCCTACAGTCTTGAATCGTTACGCTGCGTAGGTTGCTGCTTTTCACCTTGAGAGCATGTGGTTGACCTGCGTAGCTGGTTCTGGAAACGACGCTGTAATGAGGCGCTGAAGTCCAACAAAGAGCCACCCGACTTCCAGACTATTCGAGACTTCACGCTGCGAAAAGACGCAACAGCTCCGAATATAACTGAGGCAAACATCTTCTTCCGTTTTTATATCAGCGCCAGCATGGGTGACATACTCTGTGTTCCACGCGCATACACCATGCCTTCCACTGAGCAACAGGAGCAACCCGCTGGCGCCTGGCCGCGAGAAGTATTGGAGAACTTCTCAATTGGCCCTGACTAGGTGCAACTGACAATTCCTTTGACCCTTCTGCGATGGCTTGGCTGGTTAGTCACTTTGTGGTTGCCTGACACAGGGTGCGCGGTAGAATATGAGAGGTTTGTTGGCTTACGCCTGCTCTCTTACTTAATCCCTTATACCCTAGCTGTTTCTACTACCGTAACTACTAATAAATAGCTATCTGATTAAGTGACTGTTTTAGTAAGCCGTTCGTAAAGAAGCCAGGGGTAAAATACAGTAAATAGGACGTCAACACGTCAAGAACTAAGCCTAAAGATAGTGTTGCTAATAATATTAAAACTGAAACATGGGAGTCTGACATCAGAAGGTAGATGTGGAGTAGTAACTAGGGAGTCGAGACAGTCTGGGCTTTAACTAGAAAGTGACATAAGCTTAGGAGTGTATACGTTACCAGCGGCAGTTACCCTTTTGGCTTGACCGTTGGGCGTAGTTTATTGAGCGAGCGTCAGTGAGTAGATCACTGTCTAAGATTATCGAGGTGTTTTCTAAAGTGATGTGAAAAGATCTCTGGCCTATTGTAGTGCCCTGCATAGTCAAAAGCAAATTTGACCGCATTTACATCTTTCACATCGACCTCCGCATACAAGATCTCCTCATTCGGGTCTTCGAGTGGGCCCGCTACAACTGAACCACCCGGTCCGTAGATTGTAGCCCGTCGCTTCTTTCTTTCGTCCCGTAAAAACTCTCGAATCTGCTCATCAACTCCATAGGCTTCAATCTCTTCATCCCCCACAAGACCTACTGAATTAATCACAAAGGTACCCACCGAGAATGCAACGGCCTTCCCTGCAACCTGAATCACATCGTTCATCTCTTGCCCTATATTGAAAAATTGTGGCCAGGATGCCACATGTACGACAGGGTAATCCAGCGACAACGTGTACTGTGCAAGTGGATTTCCATTCTCAGCACAGATGAGGCCGCTCAGAGCGCCGAAATCTGTCCGTACTGACGACTGGCTACCGGTATCGCCAGGCGCGTGTAACAATCGTTCTCCGACAGTGGGGACGTATTTCTGATGCTTGTGTAGAAGCATTCCATCACGGCCAATGAACAGCTGGGTGTTGTACATTGTTCCCGTGGTATGGGCGCGGCGCTCATTGATTCCGACCACAGCGTAGATGTTTGCTTCTTTGCACGCTTCTTGTATAGCGTCGACTTCTGGGCCGGGAACCTCGACAGCAGAGTCGAATAACTGCAGGTAGAGTGATTGTGTAAGAGGGTTGCTCTGGGGCAGCAGAGTGTGCCAGCCGGGATATCCGGAGATGAAGCATTCGGGGAAGCCAATGATATCTGCGCCTTGAAGCCCGGCCTTGCGGATTAGATCGCATACTTTTTGGGTGGTGGCGGTCTTGTTGAGGAACACTGGCGCAGCCTCAACGGCGGCGAGCTTGAGCATTTTGAGAAGTGGAATCGTTTAAGACGTTATTAGGATTGATGAATTATGGCTTGATACCGGTGGGTTTAAACAGCCAGTGCTCCAAAAGATATGTTGCTAGGGATATTAAGCTGTTAAATACTCGTAGCGTGTGTAAATGTAATATGTTCGGAATGAACATGCTCGGTGGCGAGTCATGTGCAAGTTGGCTTTGTGTAGTGATCGGCCTGTGGCCGGTCTTTGACAACATCTCGGGTTCTGACATCTCGGTCTTTGGTCACATCTATATTGAGATTACACCGATCTTAAAGGCACTGCCTGAACAATACCCTGGATACTTTTCTAAGTATTACATAGGGCCTTTGTGACTTTGAGGAATTTTTAGTTTAGACAACTATCAATGGGCAAAATCCCCAACTTAAATGACCTAAATCTCAACCAGTCCATATTGACGAAAAGAGAGAGCATGTGAATAGAACTACTCTGACATGATGGCAACAAGTCTGGTCGCAAAAGCCTCCAAAAGTTATAGTGCAGCAGAAGATGCCACCATAGTAAACTCAAAAACGTGGACCACATTGCAGCGCACATTACTTGAGAGTAAGGTGTTCGAGAGCACCTTCGATAGATTATCACACCGAGTAAGGCTGATGCCTCAAATCCTTTGTGCGACGTAACACCAACACACATACACACACAGAATTCATGACGTCCGGCGGCAAAAGTCGAAAGAGTAACTGTCGAATTGTGCGATGCGTATTGTGACGTGCTCTTGTGGACCGAGCTGCGACGTGGCTGGACTGTGGCTCGAATTAAGGTCTGAACTTCGGCATTTGATGGTCTCCACTTTCCGTCGGAACACTCAATGCGTCGGAAAGGTAGTTTGCTAGGTTAATATTGCGGTCATTCCGCACCTCCAAGGCCTCATCACTGTTCAGATTTCACAGAAACGTTCCGGACCCCCCGAGCCGCCCATGACACTATGGACCCACACGGCGTCAAGAGGGCAGGGCCTTCGGTAACCACAGCTCCAAGCAAGCGACGGGCCCCATACGCCCTTCGTGCATGCACGGCTTGTCGACGACGGAAAGGCAAATGCAACGGCCAGCAACCATGCGACTACTGTGACAACCGGGGTCAGCTTTGCACTTACGAGGATGAGGCTGCAGCCGTTCGGTATCTGGGGCAACAAGACAAGGGCCTTGGTCGGGTTAGTCGGGCGCAAGTCCAAGCGCAGCCGGTATCGCGACGGCAAGCGCAAACGCAAGCGCTTCGCAATAGTGCGCTCTCGCCTTTAGTTCAACCCGCTGCTATGCCCGATGACCCTGTTTCGTTGAGCAATATTATTGCCTCGTATGTTGAGCAATCTCCGTTTCCATACCTTGGACAGAATTAATCGTTAAGTTAACAAATTTCTGTTGTCCGTGTAGTACCAATGCTTCTCTTGCAGGACCAGTTGCAAGTGCTCGCGCCCAGTTGAGCAATGTAGAGCCCACGGGCGAAGTAATTGGTGTACCAAATAGCAACATTGACTCCACGGCTTTGGAAGGCCTGATTTCCGTTGAGGAACGGCGCTCTGATGGCCAGTCAACCAGCGTGCCAAGGAGGCCAGATGGACTCGAATTAAACAGAACGAGGCAAGCTTTTTACGGACCAACAAGCCCAGAATACAGTATGAATCTGGTGCAGATAAAATTGCGAGAGCTAGGGTACATTACACCGTTGCACCGCCGCCCGATACTGCCGAGTCTTGAAGAGGAAAACGCTACATCGTCAACTAGCCATTGGCAACCAACACGTCACTGTGATAGGCATCAGTTATTACAGTTCCGCTCTTGGTTGACGTTACAAGATGCTAGAGATGTCTTATCCACGTATCAAGAGACCGTGGGAGTCTTGCATCCATTCGTCGATTCTGGACACATTAAAGAGCAGTTGGACGCCTGGTACTCATACAGTCCGAACCAGTCTGTTGGCGGACACGACCAGGTGGATGATGATGATCTCTTAATCTTGGTCCTGATACTAGCAATTGCAGCACAGGCCCAAGTAGACACAGTCCATGCAAAGATGGCATTTATTATGCATGCCAGTTTTCAGCACGCCGCTAATGCTACGGCCATATCCGCCACAGCAAGCATGAAACAAGCCATCATCGTCCTACTACTGGTAAATCGTCCAATTTCTCTTCGTTTTCCTCTCTAGAATCTCTCTGGACTGACTTTGCCTGAGGGTTACTACTACTTCTCCTACGATCTGCCTCGGCTTGCGTTAAGGATGTGCGGCACAGCTGGACGCATTTTATTGGAACTGGGGTTTCATAACGGCGATATGCTGGATCAAGTTCTTCGGTCAGAGGGTCAGCGCAAATCTTCTTGCATGATAATTTCCTCCGTCATTATACTTGATCGCCAATGGAGCGCAATGTCCGGCCTGCCAGCAAATTTTCCAAATGCCACGTTCAATCCGACACCTGCCTATCTGGTGAGCATCACACCCCCTACCCCCTACAAACGCCTGTGAATGGCGGAGTAATTCTTGGTTCACATACGAACTGTACTCAGGTGCGTTGCTTGGACAGATACGGCAGATAGCTAACTTAGTCACCATCAGGCTGACGCACCTTACACGCACGCAATGTACAAGCTCGTCCTGATCAGCGACAGGTTCAACGAGCCTATAACGCTTGCAGCCAGGGGCAAAAGCTATATCGACGACGATACCATTGAGATCTTGACGTTTCAAATCCAGCAGTGGCAGAAAAGGTTTGTCGGAGACAGAATGCTCAGCGACATGGAGTCTTGGTTTGCAGAACCGTCCGCTGTTCCACCCTCGTGGGCGCTGCTAGTGATTCTCCGAGCTGCATCCGTACGGAGTCTCTTGCTGCGGCCGTATTTTTTCCAACATCACATATACAGAGAAGCAAACAACACGTTCTCCCAGCCCTAGAACTAGCTTCCCAAGTTACGCGTGCCCTTACTAGTTTGGATCGCACCACAGCTATCTATCGCAACCAACGGCCGTACTACCAGCACGTATTGGCGTCTATCTGTGCCCTCATGTTTCTGGTAGCAGGTTATGTTGAGGAGCATTGGCAGGCTGTCTCCCAGTACCTACCGCCTCTTTATGATGATCAGATTCGTCATTGCTTCCAGTTGGCAAGAGAGTTGGCTGAAAAGTATGCAGGCGTATCAAAGGCAGCCCATTCTCTGTGGAGGAGAATTCGAGAATTTTGCCATGTAATGGAGAGCTACGGTTCAAAGCGTGGCGCCGTCATTGGGGAACCCTCTTCATCCGCGACCCCTAAAACTGGTTTCATATCAGTAAACACCCCCTCGACACACCAGCAAGCCCAGTTCCCAACTTCTACAGAGGCTCAGAAGGAAGCCGAGACGGCTGTGGAACACACATCTTTTCAGTTCGATCCCTGGTCTTTCGGCGCCACCTTGGATATGGATTTTCCAATCGATGGTGACATCGACCTTTTACAAAACCCGCAGGCTTGGGGACTGCCGGGGTGGCCGTCTAATCTGCAGAGCTATTTGTTTCGGTGAATGTTTCAATTTTGTGACGGTAGAGGCTAAAGAAGGGGCGAAGAGCAAGAGGAGCATTACCTAACGCGAGTATTGTAACTACATTGAAAATCTTCCTTTTAAGCACCGTGACAGTTATAAGTTTATTCAAGAAGAGGCTAGTACTTTTGGTCAAGTCGTCAACTTCTACCACAGCAACTCTATTTAGCTTATCTAATAGAAAGGATATTTGAGTTGGGAAGAAGCTGGAATAGTTGTTTGCTAATAGAGATATCGCTTCGTTGCTATCAGACTCGCGACATCTTAGTTTGACAGTTGAGTGAAGGTGAGAAGACGGCGTCCTAGCAACCGTATATGTACCCTTTTCCCCCGGGCTAAGGACTTAAACACCTTGGAGACGCAGCCGCTGTCAGGCGCTGTCAAGAGCCTTTTCGTTTCTGAATCGGTGGGAGTTGTGTTACTATGACATAATTCTGATATTACTGACAATTTTTAAACGAGGTCAGAAGCTTTGGTATAAAAATCACTCTAATTTACCCGGAGATTACATTTAGCAGTAATGATACAGATTAGACGTCCTCGATGGGCGTGGGAAAACAAGGGATAATATAACATCGTAGAGCAGATTCCCTATTGTATGTGTAGCGTATCTCTCTTGTCACGCGACGGTTTTAATAAATATTTCTGGATATGAATGCTTCCCCATGTATCATTCAGGACCTTCCGAAACGGCCCAGATTTGACTCATTTCGGTCGGGATGATGCAAGAGCCAGAATGCGGCTGCTCCCGCTCCTCGGCCATCTTTTTGAGCTCTGGGTAGATTTGACGCAGGTTTTCTCAAGATTGGCCCCATCGTAGGTCCAGCGCTGGAATCTACCAACAGCATGAGTTTCGACTGGCACGAAGTTGGTGGCTCCGATGACTTGCCAGACAAAGCGCTTTGAGGCCTTGAACAAGGGCTGACCCCAAAACTTGACTTTGGGCTCGTTCACTTCAAAGTCATTGGTAGTCCAATCCCAATAGGCGGCTACATTCTCGTGCGTGTCGAATAAATACGCTCCGCCGCTTCGCAGTTCGCCGTTCACCGCGTCGTATCGATGAGGAAGGTACTTCAGATACATCCCGGGACGAGTGTCCATCACCTTGCGATCAACCTCCTGATAATTGACAACGTCCTGGAGAGAAGCGTTCCCATTGATGTCGATTTCGGAAGTGAACGCCGCTTGAGCCGGAATGTCTCCGACGAGGTAGCCTTTGACCCCAGCCATTATATCTGATTCTGTACCGTAAGACGAAGTTATAGAGATAGTAGAGTACTCGAAGCGTGATAGCCTACCGTTCTAATAAATTCTACGATGGAAAGAAGAGATCGAGTGCGATAGCTTTGTGAGAAATAGGTCATCGTTCTTGTTGTTTAGATACTCCTCAGAATAGAGGAAGTGAAGTCAGACTTGAGATTGCTATTTGAGTAGAGAAGCACATCTGTCCGCATTAGAGAGTAATCCCATCATTAGTGATTGCAAGCTTCTATGATGCGATGATTTGTAATTTGCTGAAACATAGAGAGGGAACAAACTGTATGGAGAAACCGCGCCTCGCCAGAAATGTCAAGAGACTCAAATTCCTGTCGCAATGGCTTCTGAAGGTCATAGTTGGCACTCTACGGACCCGCACCGCACATTGGGCGTAATCTTTTGGTGGTATCCACAAGGGTGAATACTGAGATAGAATTGCGTGTTAGTCTGCGGAAGTTGAGTGAATCCGCTCGGCGGACTTGTGACCTAGTGAATCTTGTCCCACTCTGGCCGGTGAGCTGTGCTCCGTGACGTTCCGGCCGGAATGACGTAGTTCTCGGAACTTCCGCCTTAATTAAACCCACTTTCCGACTGTCCACCGCCACACACAAGGAGTGTATATCAGGGACCCCACAGTCCGACCTTAAGAACAGACGCAGTGAGAATCAAAAGTCTTGGCAGATGCTCGTTTGGGTGTTGCGTCGGGGTCGCTGTGTCATATTGAAGCTCAGTTTGTCTCTTCACCCGAGTTGACCACTTTCTCCATCCTTCTTGTAGCAGAACTGTGTGGCCCCAAGCAGCTGAAATATGATTATCCTCGCCTTGAGTGGGTGGGCCGTTCTGTGAAAGCGTTTGAGTAATCCGCCCTATCCATGAATTCCATCAGGAGGCAGAGGAATTAGCCTTTGTTAATAATGAGCGCCCAAGTCCAACAGCAAGATTGCATTAAGTGGGCCAGCGGAATCTAGCTTGGAATATACCAATAACTTAGACGCGACGGCATCCGCAATATTGTTCAAGTCACTTGAATGGGCAAAGAGGTAGGGTTTCAACGCGATGAGTCTATTAAACCTGCGCCTGAGGATCAGTATGCACTAGAAGGGGCCGCCCAGTTGCGTATCATGGTGCGAATGAAGTCTGCTACCGAGGCCCTCTCGACAGAATGCCGCCGTAAGACAAATTAACGCTAAAATTCTACGACTTGTCGTATCCATCGAGCTCAGCAATGGCGTTGCGTTCTATATGGAGCCTTTTGGCCTTATGATTCAAGATCAAGCCGCTACTTGCAGCCTTATGTTAAATTTTTCTTTTTAGATTGTCTGGAAGATTATAGTAGCCGGTGGATGCTGAAGAACTACAACAAGACGAGTATTTTACCCGTTCCCAAGGGCCCTATCCCAAGTTAAGTTTACCAGGACCACAAAAATTGGAAATTGTCTCTAGAATCACTAGTCTGATATCATCTCAATCCCCCTCTCCCCTCGCTTCCTGCGCCAATAATTCGTCGCTTGCAAAACTTCTGAGCACCCTCGCAGTATTATGTCGTATTTCGCAACGAACTCTGCGCTAAACTCCCACCCCCCTGCATCCCATGAATCACCCCAGATTACTACCGGGGGAGTTAATTCGGCGTCTAAATTCAATAAGTCACAGCAAAGTTCCTCGCACATGAGGTCTTCGTCGATTTAGCCCTTCTGGATACCCTGCAGAATGTTGTTTCTCAGGCCGGGGAAAGGGAACAAGTCGAGCCAGGCATGATGCGCCACCGACCGTTGAAGCTCCGTTGGCCGGAGGTGGTGAGGAAACTCCGGAGGCTCATCTTGTCGTAGGGGATAGTGCAGGCTGAAAGGAGAACAAATGGATTCAAGAACAGCTTGCCCCCCATATTTGAAGTTTTACAATCTGGGAAAGAGTTCTTGGAAGTAGGCTAGAATAAAACGAGCGCCTTGAAGCAGGGATGCGATGATGGACCAATGGGATGTATGGGTAGCTGAGAATCCAATGAAGACTGGTATTCCTGATGGATTAAAGGCCTTCACAAACGAATTTCTTACACATTTTTGAGGACGCAATGCTATCTTCTATGTCCAAACAAGGTCTGCGGCTGGGACTGGCCATGATGCTTCCCTCTGAGTGATCCTGGTAACAAACACGCATAATGACATTTGTCTACAATAGTGTTCGAAATCGATGCCTTTCATTTTTTGGAAATAAAATTTATTTGGGTAAGGGCCGTTTTCTTTTTGCCTTGGCTCTTGTTGAAAGGGGGGGCGCAATGCAAAAGGACTTTGCTGGTTGCGACACAATGAATAGCAGACCTTCTTTAGCCAATTCATATTTGATTTCAGCTCCACACAATCGAAGCGCATGAAATCGTGGTTATCAGATACGGTTATGTGTCCTTCAGTCTCCCAAAACCAAGTAACCTACACAAGAGCCCTTCCTTGCATGATGCCGCTGACTTTATTATGATACACCTAATCACCTGCCAATTCAATTAGATGACCCGTAAGGTCATTCTCTACAACCGCTGATAGTGCTCAGACGGGAGTTCCCAAGCATTATTGCCAGTTCCAGCCGGACTGATGATGGTGAACTCAGACATGCGGTGTGTTTTGTTGGACACTTCGCTAGACCCCGGGGCGGGGGTTGTATCGTGACGCGGCGCCATGACTTGCTGTTGGTACATTCCTGCGGCAGCCTGTTGAATTGCGGAAGCAGCAGGTGGATGTTGGGCATAGTTCTCGGCCCCTGCAGGAAGGGCGGTCGATGTGCTACTGGATGGACAGATGTTTTGATAAGTATCGTACTTGAAAGTTGGGGCTGGATTTACGACCCTGTCGGGAACTCTGTGTTTGGCATGGCCGTTAGCTGGATGACCGAACCTAGCGCGTGCAAAAGACTTCGTTAATACTTGCTTGCTCATATCCATCTTTTGGCCAGTCTTTCTTCCTTTCCGCTTGTGAAATAGCCGGTGTTAAGCCTATCTTTTGTTCTCCATTGTTCATTATTAACCGATATTTCTATTATACTTTACTGAATATTCGTCAGCTAGAGAGCTTTAAACAGAACCAGTAATACTACGTAGTAGTAGCCGACTGACTTGAAGGCTGCACTTAAGGTGCATAAGCTGTGGGCCGAGGGGGAATCGAGCCCCCGGCTCCCCGAGGTTGCATCATGGCAACGGAGAATTTTACGACAGAGCCATCCGCTGTTTTTGAAGGATCCGTACCCATGATTGTCCTACGACAAAACCTCGCCCAATTGCTGGTCTAGATTACCAGAGAATTGCAGCTTGACGTGGGCGGCGGTGGGGCGAAGCCTTCCAATGAGGAAACCAAACTCAGGAACCTTTCCCTGTAAGTGCAAAAGAAACACCGATTCTCTCTATTTAGCGGGCTCTCATCCTGGTTGATTACTTTTAACATGGTCAGCCTTGAACTGTTCGTTTTGTTTTGTTTCATTCTCCTCAACCAGGGTCACCCATTCCTTCGAGAAACCTTTCACTGACTCGACGAGTTGTTTTCGCCATCCGCCGGCCGCATCAACTTCCCACCCAACCTTGCCGTAAGACCACGCCAGCAATGCTTCGGCACGAGCGCCATCAGGATGATCCAACAACCCGACCGCTACGTCAACCATGGCTTCACGGTCGTGGACAGCGTAGAAGACGCTGGCAGAGCATGTGGAACAGAAGTACCGCTGCACGCCTGGAGAGCTATCGTACACCGCTAACGTGCCCAATCGCCAGTCTTTATGTCCCGGCGAGGTTACTGCCTCCTTGAGCGCGGCTAGAGTTTGAGGGAATTCGGAGATTTTGGAAGTTGAATTGTTTCCAGAGCTAAAGCCGATGTGTGTTAGAGGAGCGTAAGCCCAGGCGGACACATCTGAACCGAGCGTGAGGCGGCAGGAGTCGCACGAGTCAAGGGTGGCTCTGAACTTGAGCGTATCTGGGTTGATGCATGAGGACGTTGAATCTTTCGCCAGATCCGCCTCGAGATCGGCAGCGCTACGGAGAGACAGGCGCACGCCGTTGCAATGACAGTGGAAGGTCGTCACTGGCGGAGACGCTCGCGCTTTCAGTCGCAAAGATGGAATCGCCTTGGGTGTCGGCCAGTCAAGTGGCAGCTCTTCGCTCCCCCGCAGCCCCTTCCATCGTTTGACGGGCTCGCCGGATTCGTGTCTTGGCAGCCAGACTGAGGCACCGCCGTCAATGGTATCGCCGACAAACATGTGGCTATTGTAGTGGATGAGACCTGGCCTGTTTTCCAGTGCGCCAGTTACGACGAATACGCCGTCTCCTAGAGTGGATACGCGGCAAAAGAGTTTCGCAGAGCAAATTCCACAGTAAAAGATGTCGATATCCCTGCTGAATGAATACTTGCTGAGGCTGGATAGGTCTTCAGAGGGATTGGGCCATTCTGCGCAGGAAGAGTAGAGTGACCCAGTGAGACGGCGGCAGGAGGTGCAGTGGCAGCATGCGGCTTTGAGTGGGAGTGCAGATTTGTCCAGGGAAGCGCAGAATGTGTGAGTTTTGCAGAGACATTCCGCCTTGATAGTAATTGATTCTGCCATTTTGATGGTGTGGTTTGGCAGCCGAGCATTCAGCAAGGGCGGCAGGGCTGTCCGGATAGCGGATGTTGAAAGATAAACTTTGAACGCAGGCAGGGAAATCCGGAGTCTGAATTTATGGGGTCTGATCATATTTTGGCTGCCGGGCAGAGAAGGGCGCAAAATGACAACGGCATGTGTCGCGCTGATCTGTGTAGTGTCGGTCTCTACTGCTAGTGGCTAGTCCGAGGACTCTCCGCTTGAACACGTCATCTTTGTCAGTCGCTGCTATAAGAGAGTCTATCGTTGCAAGCCACTGAGCCAAGCATTCAGCTGCCTTCAGCCAGGTCTGCATGTAACCAGATGAAGTTAAAGAGAAGTACCGGGCGCCGCTCTTACGACCGACTGCGACCTTCAAGTGGCTATAAAAAGCGATGGGCCTGGGTCCCCAGAATACCACAGTGTGCGTGACCAGAAATCTTAGTCCCAAGTTACGCCATGCTTATATAGCCTTCCCCTTTCTGCACAAAGATAATCCCTGATGGGTGGCGCTGTCAAGTTTGCGTTTCTGACTCGGACACGCCATCGTCTTATATGTTGTGAGCCTTTAGCTGCCAGTCCATCATCGCGTCTGTGCAGCTCCTCCCAAAATGCGCCAGGTACGCAGTAGGCCGGTCGAGAGCTGCCAACTTTCTTTAAACTTCAACATGGGTGATCGGATAGTAATGATGATCGGCAATTGAGGCGCTGTGGCACCAACTTCATAATATATGTTGACTTGAACCAAACAACGGTCATCTGCGTGACGGACTGCCTCAGCCACGCAGAGGCCTTGCTAGAGTGTTGGTGTTCAGAAGCCCCCAACTCGATTTAATAAATACCCAACCTGCAGACCTATACTTCGACTTTCTTGTTCACTCCATATCCGCTTCGGTTCGCGGTTGTGATCCTTACTGTAGTCTCTCTTTTGGCTCCGCGCCTACTTTCGTTTACTGTTTCGCCTGTGTTCTCCAGCATTCGCTCAAGGAGAACCAAGCATCCACTCATTTGTTTTGGGGATATTTCTTTCAGAATAAACCACAAAAATGCCTTCTGTGACGCTGAAGGCGGCTGCCGCTGTGGCCTTGGCTCTGTCGCAGCAGGCTCTTGGCGCTGCGTTCCCAAGCAACATCTTCAACCGTTCCGAGATTGAGGCCATGTCCTTGGAGAAGCGCGGCTCTATGGGTCCTTACTATCAGCTTTGGGATGCGGGAGAAGTCCCGTACATCTTGGAAAACCTCCCCCACGATTTGTCCGAGTCTATCCGCGATGCCATGAGGCAGTGGGAGCAGGGCACCTGCATTCGTTTCCTCCCCAAGAAAGACCAGGCGGCTTGGGTGAACTTCAAGAGAGTAAGTGTTCTGTTGCGTCCAGCCCGAATCGGCATACTGACAGTTATTTCAGTACGATGACGATTGTTATACCCAAATCCTGGGTTCTCCTGCTTCAGGGGAGGTGCAAGTCAACCTTGATTATCCAAATGTTTGGGAGAAGTTTTTTTTTTTAGGCACTTACAAAGCGTGTTTAAATCCTGGAATACCGGGACAACAGGTGAGAAGTTGCAGACTTGATTTGATCGTTAGTTTAGGTGACTGATCGTACGGAAAATAGCTCGGCCATGTTATTGGACTCACCCACGAGCATCAGCGGCCCGATCGTGATCAATACATCCGCGTGTTGACGGACCGCATCCGAAGAGCCTACTTGGACAAGTTTGAAATCCTAGAATCAGCTGATACCTCGGTGCCATTCGACTACAACTCTATTATGCTCTTTAACACCAAGGCATTTGCCAAGCCCAACGACGTCAGCTGGCTCACAGGCGAGCTGAGTTTAAAGCACACTATAGAGACAGTCACGGACAAGAAAATTGCTCCTTGGGACAAGCCGACGCCTAGCGACTTCAAGGCCGTCAACAAGGCCTATGGTTGCGAGGAATACTATACGCGCCCAGTTCCTGAATGCCGAGCGGGCTCCATCCCTGCCAATGGAAACTTCTCGTCTTATAGCTTTATCCTCGATAAGCACACCGAGAAGTACATGACTGAAAACAATTATACCCACGTTGCTGCTCACCAGAACTGCCGCGCCAATACGCTCAACCAGGACACGGATAACTGGGGCTTCGCTCCCCTGAACGGCTGGGGTCCTCGCGCGCCGTACAAGGTTACTGTGAACCGCTGTAAGAAAGACTTCGACCGTCACGCCAGCCGTTACGAAGTTGCTCTGTGCAAGGGCAATGACGAGAAGGCTTGCGACATCAAGTGCGGTCTTCGCCGCGTCTGCCCCTTTGATGCCAGTGGAAACCAGGTTGACAGCAAGGCCATCGATATCGTTGATGACCGGCTCTGGATCTGTCATCCCCACTGAGCTTCGGCTACTTTCCACGCTCCGGCATGGTTTCAAAATTCAAGAAAATGATTTTGGACTGGGCTGGTTGGAACGTAATCTGTTAAGTTGTGCATGGAAATTGAGGGTACAATGTCGGCAGTAACACATGAAAACCGCGTGGGGTTTGTTTACATGGAAGTGTGTTTCATAGGGGAAAACATAAAAGCGATTCCTATAGAAATGAAGATATCTTGGGGTGGCTATTACTTTCTCAAAGCCAAGCAGTGATGACAGCGATTCGACATCATACAGTCCGGGACCCCTTGGCCCATTTTGTTGCCCTTTTTGTGGCTCTACACATTCTGTGGGAGACACTGTCGCAATTCGAGTAACAATCCAACTGCCCTGATTAAAAATTAGGCGGGGCGTAGTCGCACCGAACAGCCGTTAATCCCATGATCACCTTGTTTACAGCCCTCGATATAGAAATCATTGCAGTGATCAACATAGCTCGCAAAGCAAAAGTGCAAAAGATATAGGAAATACGTACAATGATCATCGAGAGGACTTTAGTCATGGAAGGTCCTGCTTGAAGCCCAATGTACCCATGAGGAACAGCAAATCATAATCTACAATCTTCTGTGTTCTTTTTCAACCTACTCGAACCCGGACCTGCGGAAAGTGCTCTTCGGTTCCATATCCGGTTCAGGTGCCAACTCAACTGCGGGTAGAAAACCAACTTGCGAAAGAAACCCCAGATTCTTCATGACGGCAATTTTGAGCTGCACAGGGCAGTCACTCAGGTGATGAGTGCGTACATCCCACTGCATTGAACTATCTTCAAGCAAGTGTGCCAGTGGCCATAAGGGGTGTGCCTCTTGCTGCACAGAAATACCCTGCCTGACCGCCAGAAACCATTCAGAAGCAGGTGTTGGACGGATTTTATGACCTGCCGCTTGGACGAGTCCCCAAAAAGCACCCCAGCTCATCCCATCTTCGTGGTTTCTTACCGGTGTTGGTTGTGACTCGGGGTTGAAAGCAGTATCGATGGCAGCAGCAGCCGTTGTAGTTGCGTCTGACAGATTCAGCCAGGCGTCATCGTCGTCGTTGTTGAAAGATCCAACGTCAATAGTGGCCGATGTGAGTCGCCAAATGTAATCGTCCAAGTTAGCCACACCCTCCGTAGGTGTTCCAATTATAAGGCCTGGTTTGAACACAGCAATGTTCCTTTTACCGGGCTGGCATCTCTCAGCAGCTCTCTTGACTAGCACCTCTGCGACGAACTTTGTCTGGCTGTAACCCATCGAGTTGGCAAGTTCTCGGGCAACGTCTTCATCCCTCTCGTCATTGCTTCGCCATTGTCGGCCTCCTGAAACATAAGCAAACCTCAGTGATGGGTTTTGGACGGCGAGAGCAAGTAGCTGAGCTGTTGATCCGACATTGACCGCTTCGAGGACGGAATAGCTCTTATTCCAGTGGACAACAGCACCGTTATGAATAACAACATCGAAGGTTTGATCGTCACATAGTAAACCCCATTGCTCTTGCCCGAGGCCTAGTTGTGGCTTCGACAAGTCGCCTGCCCAGGTCTCCAATTTGCCTTCGTGGAAAGCTGTCCACCATCGAGCCTTCTGCGCAGCCTCGATTACACGGCTCCTTGCCGTCTGTAAATTTGCACCACGCACAAGAGTCGTCACGTGGCCAACGTCTCGGCGTTCCAAGAGTTGACGCAGGATCTGGGTGCCGAGGTAGCCGCTAGCTCCAGTAAGAAATACCCTGAGGTTATTGACTCTGTCCTCGGACCGACTACGTGGAGCTCTTCGATGCTTCTCTGACATCTTTAACAAGTCTTCATCGTAGAGATTAACTTGAGCCAATATGTCGACTTTTCGACTAATCGGTGCAGAAGCAGATGTAAATGTAGTAGTTTGTTTTGAATTCAAACCTTTAATGAACGCAGCAAGAGTCCGAATGCTGGTTTTCTCGTCCATGAGAAGCTGCATGCTGACCCTGGCTCGATATTTCAGGCGGATGAAGTGCATGAGCGACATCATGCTGAGAGAGTCGAGGCTAGAAGTATGTAGCAGGATGTCATTGAAACCTCCAGTCAAAGTATTGCTCGAAGAAAAGGACCTCGATGGTACTAGGGTTGATATCTTCTCTGCCAACTCGTAGGCAGGGACCTCGTCCGGGAGTATAGCGGCAGAGGCATTAGATGATTTGTCGATGATATCCACTTCACTCGCAACCATACCTTCCAGCAAGGTTGTGATCTGTTTTCTGTCCACCTTGCCCGAGGCAAGAAGTGGAAAACGACCGCAACAAAGGGTTTCAACGCTAACCCAGTGCGCCGGAAGCATGATGCTTGGAAGCTTATTAGCCAGCTCTCTTCGAACCCTGTTTGCTGTTTCATTGAAACGAGCGAGAACGTCCGGGGCTCTGACAGCTTGCATGCTCTCTTTCTCAAGTTCCAACACTACGACAAGCTGCCGCGCGAAGGGTCCAGACGACGGAAAGAGCACAACTCCGCATTTGACGGAGCTGCAAACGGCTATATGAGACTCGATGTCTCCAAGCTCGATTCTCTGGCCGTTGACCTTGACCTGCAAGTCTTTTCGACCAACATAGATCAGATTGCCGTCGCCAGTTTTTCTGACTAGGTCTCCCGTTTTGTAAAGGAGACCATCCCCCCTCGAGTGGATGTCTTTCAGCCATGATGGAGTGGAAATGAAAGTTGCCGCTGTTTTTCCCGGGTCACCGAGGTAGCCATCTGCGAGGGTAGGACCCTCAACGAGCAGTTCGCCGGCTTCTCCGTCCGGCAACAGAATATCTGCGTTGTCTGGATCCACGATCCACGCTGAACATCCAACGGGAAGACCAATGGTCCGAGGGTCTGCATCGTAAGAGCAGGAATGGCAAGCAGCGATAACGGAACACTCGCTCGGCCCGTATGCATTGAACAGAGTGGTTCCAGAATCTAGCCATTTCTTGAGAAGGATCTCGTCGGGTGCCTCACCGCCCAGAACCAAGGTCTTGAGTCCGGGTACTTCCGTGGGTTTGACGATGCGGGCTACTGAAGGCGTCATAAGGGCGAAATTAACGTTCTCTCGCCTGACAAACTCTTCGACGCCCTCAAAGCGCTCTCTTTCGGTGGGAACACAGATTGTTCCGCCATGGACAAGGGTTGTGAGGATCTCGAACAAGCTAGCGTCAAAGCTGTATGCGGAAAACTGCAGTATCCGAATGTCGCGAGACATATCGAGGACAGCACCGTGTGCGAAGGCGCTGGAAGCGAATGCAGAGTGCGAGATAATGATGCCTTTCGGATTTCCAGTAGACCCAGATGTGAAAATCACGTATGCTGGGCTGTCGGGATTCGAGCGAACGGCAACGGGCCTGGCGCTCTGATTGCTGGAGAAACCCTCTAGGGACGCTCGATCAACAATCAAGAGATTGGGCGCACCTATATCCGTTGCCTTCACCTGAAAAGTTGATGTGAGGATGGTCTTGGCTTTGACTTGCGCGACAACCTCTCTTAGGCGGGAGATTGGCTGGCTCGAATCTAGGGGAACGAAGACAGCTCCAGCTTTCATGACTCCGAGCATTGCAACCACAGCCCAGACTGACTTCTCAAAACAAAGCGGGATCATCTCTCCTGCAGACGTACCGCTATCGATGAGATGACTTGCGAGAGCAGACGACATGGCTTCCAGTGTTGCGTAGGAAAGGCGTTCTGTTGTTGAAACGACCGCGTCTCGATCAGGCTGGGCTTGACTCTTCTTGGTGATAAGTTGATGTAGTGTGGCTGAAATTTTGATGGGTTTTGGAGTCTGACATTGAGTTGCTTGTGAAAGGCCTGGAAGCTTCTCATAGGCCAAGTCCGCAACCTTTGAGCCGCAGCGTAACTGAGATGTAGCCCAAGCAAGTTGGGTCATAATAACTTTGACAGTCTCAATTGCCTGTGCCACAAAGACTCGACTCGTCACTTCCTCATCGACATGCGTTGCAAACTGTACTCGTCCCGGATTGAGCCAAACCTCGCATGTGACCGGGAATGTTGTGAATTCTTCACGATAGACAGGCTTTCGCAGGGGGCCCGGACCGGTCTCGTCCCAGCCTCCACCAGCCTGGACAACGAGAAGATTCTGAAACTCACAGCCTCGCTTTGTGTCTTCGTTTAACGCCTTGATCTGCTGAATCCCGGCTTGTTCGAAGGGTATCATTGCGGTTGCCTGGTCTTGAATCTGACGGAGGAAATCGAGGAGGGCTAAACTCCTGTCAATACGCACTCTTATAGGTACGGTAGCAATAGTTGGCCCTTCAAAATTCTCAATGTCATCCAGTGGAGCGTTCCTGCCAGATACTGTTGCTCCAAAAAGAACGTCGTGTGACTCGGATACATGACCGACCATGAGAGACCACGCTGCGCGGACTAGAGTAGACATGGTGATACCAGAAGACAAATCGGGATCGATGTCGAGCTCATCCCTAACGACAGCTCTGGCAAACGAATGATGGCCGTGTTTCGGCGCAGCTGGGAAAACTGACAGAGGAGAATCACGGAGCTCTTCCTTCCAATAGCTTGAATGTGAGTTGGGTGATAATTGCTGTGTGTAAGAGATAAAGTGGCGGAAATCGGCCGCTGGCTTCACAGCGCGCCCGTGGTAAAGGTCGTTGAGCTTCTTGCAAAGCATCGCAAGAGACCAGCCATCGTATAGCATATGATGAATAGTCCACACAAAGGTCATATCTCCTTCCACAGTGGAGATGAGAGCAAATCGGTTGAGTGAGTCGCCAGGGAACATGGGATTGGAGTCATCTTGCTCAAGATAAGCTTCGAGGTTGTTGTGCGAGAGCCATTGCACTTTTTCCTTGATGACTGCCTGGAGGGAGCCCGCAGATGATGTAGTAGCAAATCGGGTTCTCAAGATTGGCGATGTCGCATGGATGTCCTCCCAAGCCTTCTTGAACTGAGCCAGGTCCACACCTCTGGGCAGTGGATGGATCCATCGGCCGGTGTAGCTACCCGGCCGTGTAAGGTTTACTGCCATCAGACCTTCCTGCATGTGAGTGCAAGGGTACAAATCTTCAATATCCTCTGGCTTAAGACTGCACTGGAATGAGGCTTCCTCACGAAGCTCGGGTATAGCGTCTTGTTTGAGGAACTGGAAAGGGACTAACCGAGCCGAAGCTGTCTCATGGTTGTCATTTGCCGTATTTTCGCAGGCCAAGGCCATCTTGCTCAGCACAGAGTTCTTGAAAATGTTGGCCACGTTGATTTTGAGCCCTAGCCAGCGGCACGCCGCAACGACTTTGATGGCCCCGATGGAGTCTCCGCCGAGTCTGAAAAAGTCGTCGTTGGGCCTGATGGTATCCTCAGATATCCCCAGAACAGATGCCCAGGCTTTTCGTAGAGAATCTTCCATTATTGTAACGCTCAAGTCTGCTGAGCCTGCAAGCGATAAAGAGGCTTCAGAAGGAGAATGGGTGTCGGAAGACATCGTGTGCTGGCTGGCTAAAGACTCTTCTTCGGAGTCCGTGAAACTCGTGGAATGCGACCCAGATGTTTCTGTACCAGAAACGTAAGCCCCGTTATCTTGGCTCCGAGGTCGAAGAAGCTGCTTCACTGTCATTTTGTTCCCAAGGCCGCGAAGTGCCTTCCTGTCGACTTTGCCCGAAGGTGACAATGGCAACATGTGGCATGGAACAACTGCCTTTGGAAGCATGTAGGCTGGGAGGGCCTCCGCAAGCTCCTTCAAGGCTTCCTGGAATACGAGTTGAATCTCTTTCCAGGCCGGATCTGTTTGACTGACGCGAGCCTCCTTATGCATGTCTGCAAAATTGCTAGCGGCTAACCTTGAAGCGACAAACGCCGTGAGAAGGCCATAGTTTGCCCCGACGGGCTGAAGCAGCTCAACTGCGACATCCCATGTTGATTTTGAAAGTCCGAAAGCTCCCGCTGACCGGAGTGATCGTGTCAAGTGTGCTCAATCTCGCCAAGCTCAACCCGCTGGCCGTTGATTTTCACTTGGCTGTCTCTCCTGCCGAAGAAGTCGATTGAGCCATCGGCGTTCATTCGTCCAAGATCGCCCGTCCGGTAGCATCTGGTGGGATTTCGCACCACGCCGCAAAGGAAATCAGGATCGTTGAGGAAGGCAGTGTTGGTCTTATTCTTTTCGCCCAGGTAGCCACGAGCGACAGGGGCGCCCTCGATGACTATCTCGCCAATGGTATTGAAGGATGCAAGCTGCCCGTTTTCGTCGAGGATCCAGATAGCGCAGTTTGACGGCGCCCGAGTGATATGC
The DNA here is from genome assembly GCA_020466075.1 of Colletotrichum coccodes. Lineage (NCBI taxonomy): Eukaryota > Fungi > Ascomycota > Sordariomycetes > Glomerellales > Glomerellaceae > Colletotrichum > Colletotrichum coccodes. The sequence goes on from JAIMZG010000414.1 coordinate 85,216, forward strand.
TTTTGACGCCACGAATTCTGGGCTCGCTGACTATGGTGATGGCCGAGCACTCGGCAGGACCATAGGCGTTAATGGCTTTGACATGATCCGCCCACGTATCTGCAACCGCCTGAGGGAGTGCTTCCCCAACAAAGCAAAGCACTTCGAGATTCGGGACTTCTTCCGGTCTAATCAAGCCTGCTACTGACGGTGTTAGCATTGCCCAGTTGACATCCATGCTGGAAATGTAGTTGGCCAAGTCGTTTGCCCGGTCTTCTTCTGAGGGTATGCAAAGGCAGGCTCCGGCCATCAGAGTCGTGAAGATCTCAAGCATAGATATGTCGAAGGAGAAGGAAGAGTACTGCAACACACGAGCGGTGGGAGTGTCGAGGTGAATGGTCTTTGAGAATCCTTTTGCGCTGGAGGCAAACGCAGTATGAGTGACCACGACGCCTTTCGGATTCCCGGTCGAGCCGCTGGTATAAACGACATAAAGCCCATTTTCTGGATTTGCTGAGAATCTGGACTTGGAAGATCGTGCCCTGGTGGCAAGTTCCTCCAAAAATGACCGGTGGATTATGACGCGGCTGTTGTTCGATATATGTGGAGGGATCTTTCGCTGACTTTGTGTCGAAGATACGACGACAGACGCCTTGACATCTTCGACAATCATGTGGATTCGAGCTGCGGGCAGCGATGGATCCAGGGCTATGACGGTGCCCCCAGATTTCACCACGCCCAGTATGGCAACAATGCTCCAAACTGACTTTTCAAAGATGACTGGAACCAAGACTTCCGGCCCAATGCCGATGCCCGATAAGTACGATGCGAGGATTTCGGCGTGGTGTTCTAGCTCAGAGTACGACAGACTGCCGTCCCAGGCGTGAATTGCCTGAGCTTGTGGCCGTGATTGAGCTTGTTCCGCAATAAGGCTATGTACCAACGTCTCTTCTTGTTTGAATAGCCTTAGATACAGTCAGTTGGTAAGTTCGGAGACCTGTTAGATTGTAGATACGCACGGTCTGTTCAGCCGCACAAGATGGCGCTGGCTCGCAGGACTGAGCAACTGAATATCTCCGACGGTTCTCTGCTCGCTCGAATAACTGTCCAGTTGCCAGAGAACATGCTCCAGGTCATTCAAGAGCAGCCGTACTGTTGCTTTAGAGAAGCAGCTTTCAGTAAAAGCAGCGAAGAGCTCCAGCTCTTGGTCTTTGACAACACACTCGAGCCGAAGGGTCCAACCCGAATTTCCGGTCAATCTTTTAGCCCCCAATGCAGACTTCGAGAGGCCGACGATAAGTTGGAAAGATATATTCCCTTTCCCAGTACATCCCGGAATGTACTCAGGGTTGAGCAGATCTGAAAGAGCGGGTGTGTCTGCAACACGCTTGAGAAAGGCAGAAATTTCTTCCTGACGGTTGACAGAGATGTAGATTGGGGGTGATAGGTAGGCAGGTTGGAGAGTTTTGGGGTCCAACATGCACAGGTTAAAGCTGCTATCCTCGCTATTGATTTGAGAAGACAGTATCAAAGCCCAGGCGGCGCATAACGCAGACTTCGTGTCACTTTCCAGGTCGCATACTGGGCCGCGAACGTAAGAGATTTGCGGTTTGTTTGGTGTCGCTTTGGTGGCTGTGTCTTTAGCGTAAACCACGGGCGCCTCGGATACCGGACTCCCGTAGAATGAGTCTATCTCAGGGTTTGGAACTCGGGGGACAATATCTTCCGGCTTGGCGCCTTGCGTCGTCGGCGATCTGAAGACGAAGCGCTTAGGGACGCCTGGAACATCGGTGGGAAATGGGTTCTCGAAGACAACCTCCTCCGGAGTTTCCACGTCAGCCGGGGTTGGCGTATCAAATACAAATTTGACAGAATGAAGCCTCGGAGTAAGCTTCCATCTCCCGTCTTTGGAAAACATCTTGGTAGCCGGTTTGTGAGATTGCAATTGTCAGACAAGAAAGATGCATGCAGAGGGTCAGCCTCAAAGCGCGGCGCCAAGACTAGAGCATGGGACGACATTGATGGTATAAGTGCCTGCATTCATCCCACTCAGTTACTGTTATGGGGTTGATACACAATGCAGAGGGGTGTAACTGTATCGGACTAAAGCAGGCACATCTTGTCTGTCAACTGCGAGACAAATTCGTGTCGCTAAAAATCCTTCGATGCGACGAGCTCCACATTATCGTCGTGGCGCTGTTCATGTCGCCATTCACATAACCCCTCTTCAGACCGCCCAGGCAACTAAACCATGAGCGCCGCTGAGCGAAATAACCGCTCATCATTGTCCACTTGGTAGGCCCAGACTGTCGGCAGGTCTTCCTACCTACCTAAAAGAGCAAGCTCGATGATTTAGCTCTATGGGTTTTTGCCTGACGTAAATCCTTCGCTGATGCAGCCTGTTACCTCAAACCGTGATCATTGGAGAGGACTGCTTCATTCAGAATAGAACCTGAAAGTCATGGGTAGGCAGGGGATTCTAAGGGCGAGTGGCGATTTCTGGGTCGGGGCGAAGGAATGCGGGGTGCAATGTGTCTCGGCATCAAGTTGCCGTTCACTTCGCTAATGAGTGGGAACTTCTGTCGTGATGGAATCGGACACTTATTGGCAGAGAAACAATCTGACGGGTTTCGATTCGCTCAGCCGGGTATTCCCGAATCATGTGTCTTCGTAGAGACTCATGAAGAAACTCTTAGCTTGAGGGAACCAGAAGATACGACACCTTATCTGTTGGCGGTGTAAGAAGAGCATGCTGCCCCAAGGCAGGACGCCCTGCAGTCTGGCCCTTTTGTAGCGTCTGCAGTCGAATGTGGATGCATCCTGTGTTGCATGAGTTTGTACGAGTTTTCGGGTCTCTCTTCATATCGACGTTCCCGGTGCTCGGGGACCAATGATCGGAGAAAAAGCCCTCGACACAAAGCTTGAAGAACGCCAGGATGCAGGTGCATGCCGACTAGTAGCGCACTTCGAATCCTTCAACCCCACGGAGAGGTGGTCAGCGATAAGGCAACGCGCTCGTCAGGTCACACTGTTCCGTGATGTAGGGCAATCAGGTCATGTCGGGCCTCTAAAGGTGCATAAGGTGCCATTTTGGCCTTCCCAATGCGGTTGGGGGCACTTTGAAGAAATCCATGTTCAGATCCGGATCCCGATGGCGGTCAGCCAGTTCAGCGGAGCGAAATCCTCCAGACCAAGGTGTTCTATAGATGGTACTCGGATCTTTCTTTCTTCACCGAGAAGGCGAAAAGCTGTAGGGAGAAAATTCTGAAGGCACTAAAATATTGGGCGGCGATTGTCCTCTTCTCTTTTGAAAGTACCAGACTTTTTGTACGTCGCCATACACTTCGGAATGACAGCAGAAAAGACGCCTGGACCGAGTGCTGATAGCATCGGTTCTAAGCCTGAGAAGGACAATGTCTCAATCGGCAACGAATCCCAGAATACGACAGTTCCAGTACAAACAGCCGAAAGTCTCGCTGGATGGAAAGCGTTCATCATCTGGTTGGCTGTCGCGCTCGGAGTCCTCTGTACCTTTCTGGACGAAGGCATCATTGCCACCGCAATCCCGCGGATCACGGATGACTTTGGCTCATTGACAGATGTTGGCGTGAGTGAAATAGAAACTCCCGCAACAAAATGCTGTGCTAACAAAACTCCAGTGGTATGGATCGGCTTACCAAATGACGCTTTGTGCTTTCCAGCTCATTTTCGGTCGTCTCTACAACCAATTCAACATCAAAATCATCTTTCTCGTCTCCCTGGCCATATTCGAAATTGGGTCTCTCATTTGTGCCCTGAGCCCAAGTTCAGCAGTCTTTATCGTGGGCCGTGCAATTGCAGGCCTTGGCGCTTCCGGCCTTCAAAGTGGCTGTCTCGTCCTCATCTCAGCAGCGCTACCAGCCAAAAAGCTGCCAATCTACGTCGGGGCAATCGGAATGGTATACGGCGTAGCTGCTGTGCTTGGTCCAGTCGTCGGCGGCGTCATCACTGACAGCCACCTCACATGGCGATGGTGAGTAACTTGAGTGGCCAAAACGTATCCTCCTCTGATATGTTTACAGGTGTTTCTATATCAATCTCCCGATAGCAGCTCCGCCTGCGGTTGCGACGTTGTTTTTTATCAAGTCGCCCCCACCAACAGATGAGCAGCAGCGGCCTTGGCTGCAGAAAATCCGGGGTTTGGATTATCTTGGCATGCTCCTCTTGTTGCCGGGGATCACCGCTTTTCTTCTCGCCCTCCAATTTGGCGGTGCCATTTTCTCATGGAGTGACAAGAGGACAATTGGATGCTTCGTAGTTGCTGGAGTGCTCGTCGTTGGCTTTGTGGCTGAGCAGTGGTGGATGGATGAAAAGGCCCTGGTGCCTCCACGCTTGGCCACGATGCGCGTTGTCATTTTCGGTGCACTGTTTGGCTTCTGTCTGGACAGCGCTTTCTTCACCCTCGTTTATTACGTCCGTCTCTGCCCGCCATTCTCTAGCCGTCCGCTAACATCCTGACTAGGTCCCTCTCTGGTTCCAGGCCATACAAGGCGCATCGCCTGAGCAGTCTGGTGTGAGATACTTGGCCCTATGCCTTGCGTTCATATTTACTATCTTTGTTGGTGGCTGGGGTGTCACGAAGACAGGTTACTATCAGCCTTTCATGTTGGCAGGAACAGTCTTTCTGTCAGTGGGCTCTGGTCTACTCTCCACGCTCAAGGTCACCTCAGGCGCCAACCATTGGATCCCATTCCAAATCATAGCCGGACTGGGGATCGGAGCTTCGACGCAACAAGCTGCCGTTGCCGTGCAAAGCAGTTTGAATGAAGCGGACGTCTCAATTGGAGTAGCCGTCGTCCTTTTCTTCCAATGTTTAGGGCCAACAACTGCAATTACTATCGCCCAGGCTGTTTTTGCCAGCTCTTTAACGTCATATATCTCAGCTGAGATTCCAGGGCTCGACCCCAAGGTCATTAGGGAGTCGGGAGCGACGCAGTTGAAGGACTTGGTCCCAGAAGAGCAGTTTGACTCTCTTCTTTGGGTCTACAATCACGCCATCACCAGGACTTACATTGTTGCTGCAGCTATGGCTGCTGCCAGCGTCATTGGAGTCGTTGGTGTGGGGCTCAAGAAGATCCCAAGTGAAGGGGATGCGGAGAAAACAGATGTCGAGAGTCAATGAAGCTTTGTAACCAGTAGTTGATGCGCCTCCGAGGAAATGAGGTTTGGTCGGTAGCGTCATTCATGTCTGGTAAGCTTCATCTTCTGTTGGAGTCTTCAGGCATTTAAAAACACCCACATCAGTAAGAACACTACAATTTCTCAAGCAGAATAGTGACGCTGTGATAGTACAGATTGAATCGCTTTCTTCAGAAAGGAATCCGATGCTACATATGGAACAATGCATCACCTTGGCTGGGACTACTTCCGTGCAAGAGCGGGTTACACGATACCCTGTTGCTCAACAATATCTTATAAAGAGACCATCAGCCTTGGAGCGGGGCCAAGTTCACTCTCAAGTCACTGCCTACAACAAGAGCGGTCATCTCGGCGCAATTTGCACAGTTATGCAGGGTTAGGGTTATCATCAATGCATCCTGGTAGACGTACACGCGTATCAGAAAACCCCGTCTTAGTCATCGCCCTCGTATCACAGCCAAGGCCCCATGACGGCGACACCAAGAAGCGCCCAGTGGGTCGACTCCAACTTCAGACAATCCCCGTTACAACTTTCCAGCGTTGCATCCTGCCGCGATCCGTCCGTTCACATTGACTTCTCGCCCTTACTCGTCCCCAATCTCCCCCTTGCCCTTCTAGGTTCTTGATCGAAAGAGGTGTTATCCGGCAGAGTTGCATTTTGCGGTCGTCACACTCTCCAAAAATGGATGACCACAACGCGGCGGTCAAGCGCATCGCCGAGATCGTCAAGGATTTGCATTCGCGCCGGGAGCCGTTCCGCATCTTCCATGGTTCCACCAGCAGCACCCGGCCCGCCCACGGCCAGCGCGTCGTCGACATCAGTGGATTGCGTCATGTGCTGCACATCGACACCGCGGCGGCCGTCGCTGTTGTCGAGCCTAACGTTCCCATGGACCAACTCGTCGCTGCGACCCAACGGTGCGGGATGGTGCCTCCGGTCGTGATGGAGTTTCCGGGCATCACCGTAGGGGGCGGCTTTGCCGGCTCTGCCGGAGAGAGCAGTTCATTTCGCTACGGGTACTTCGACGAAACCGTACAGTCGATTGAGGTTATACTCGCCAACGGGGACGTTGTCAATGCTTCCAAAAGCGAAAACCCGGATCTCTTCAAAGGCGCGGCCGGGGCGTTGGGAACCCTTGGTATCGTCACAAAACTGGAGTTGCGATTGCTCCAGGCCAAGAAATTTGTCAAACTTAGCTACCACTCATATTCAACAATACCAGAAGCAACCGCGGCGATCCAACGGGAGACGAACCTGGCGCACAACGACTATGTTGAGGGCCTGGTTTTCTCAAGAACCAGTGCAGCGGTCGTGACAGGGCATTTGACAGACGATTTGCCTGAAAAATGCCGGCCACAGACCTTCAGTAAACCCAAAGACCCCTGGTTTTATTTGCATGCCCGGAAACGTATCAAAAATGGGACGCCGACGCCAGATTATGTGCCGCTTCAGGATTATCTCTTTCGGTACGATCGTGGTGCATTCTGGATGGGAGAGTTGGCATTCAAATACTTTGGCTTCGTCCCTTTCAATAGAATTACCCGGCGCGCTGTCAACAGACTCATGAGTACGAGAACCCTGTACAAAGCGGGCCTCGGTGGTGGCAGCCGCATGACCTTTAGATACCTGGTCCACGATCTCTCATTACCATATACTACGGTGCAGGGTTTCATCGACTACGTTGCGGACAACCTCGAGATATGGCCGCTATGGCTGTGCCCCCTGCGCGCCATCGAGTCCCCAAGTTTTCACCCCTGCACGACGGAGCCCGGTGGAGAAACACCCCAGCCTATGCTCAACGTTGGAGTCTGGGGCCTCTCATCGAAAAAGATCGACAGGTTTATCCGCCAAAACCGTGATCTGGAAGCGAAGCTGACTGAGTTGGGCGGTCGAAAGGTTCTTTACTCCCACTCTTACTACACCGAAAAGGAATTCTGGGACATGTACGATAAGGACTGGTACATGAGATTACGAGAGCGTTATAGCGCTACGAGCCTGCCGACGGTTTACGACAAGGTGACGGTCGACGTTAGCAGGGAACGAGGGAAAAAGTCTTTGAAGGACAAGGTGGCTGTGTCATGGCCATTTGCTGGCTTGATCGGAGTGTGGTGTGCAATGCGAAAATGAGGACGGCTTGAGCTGCTCGTGTTGAACATACATTTGCGGAAGATGGCTCATGTTCAGTGCTAAACGAGCTTTCTATGTATGCATGGGTCTAATAGTGAGGGTCTTTTTCACTTCTACGTAGTATGTATTAGCACCGCGGCTCTCGAGTTCTCTGACGGGTCTCTAATAATGTCAAAGACACAATTGGTCCAATTGAGTGACATTCTGTCATCCTAGATTTCTTTGCTACACGCAGGAATGACGCATGAGACTGCATTTTGGTAGTCACAACAGTGTCAACATTGTAAGCCCCGTCGAGCCTCTTTGCCCTGTCTTCTGATGCCCATTTTGCACACGCATTAGCTGCATCCGTGATACTTAGGTAGATTTATCATGGTTTCGAATAGGCCGTAGCAGGCTTATGGCCTGAGATGAGCCTACGACCGTTGTGTGAAGGAAACTACCGGTATGTCAACTCGAGTTCAACTCAATGTTGGCCCACTATCTCCGTACACAGGGTCCTTCGTAAACCATGGCATCTCTTTGATCCCTTCCACTTTTGCTTCTTCGCCTTTCTTCCCATAGCACATATCCCAGTGACGACCCGCTACGTAACTTCCAACCATCTCAAATTCCCCATCATAATCCTCCAGCAACCGATGCGCAACCCCAGCCGGCACAACCACAACGTCTCCCTTCTCTACCATGGGTTCGACGCGGCCTTCATTTTCCTCGCCCCCGAAGCACAACTTAGCGCGACCATTGCTGATGCATAGAAGTTCATGCGTCGTGCTGTGGAAGTGGCTGACGCTGTACATGGTGTATCGCCATTGCGGTTCGACGACGCCGACAGACTTGAGGTGTGATTCCATATCCGAGGCGCTTGAAGATAGGAAAGCCGAGTGGTAAATCAGCAGCGGTTTATTCTGGATACTTGTGTTTGGGAGCAGGCCGTAGGCGGGGATATGGTGGCTTGATACCCGCAGCGAGGAGAGGGGCGTGAGAGTGACACTTGAGCTCATATTACCAAAGATCCAGTAGTAAAATAAACTTGGCGCAAATTTTATGATCAGGGACGTTTACTTAGGATTGTCAGTGATTGGAAAAATAATCCGGATGTTGCTATTGACTGATGGTGATGGGTCGAAGTGAGAGGATGTCCATTAATAATACCTGACGTCATAATTACTGCGCAGATTCCGAGCTATTGAAGCTACATCGCATCGCCAAATATGGGATTTCTACGCTCTACTAAAGGATCTGTAAAGGCATATTCGCTAGATTGAGCATCACTATTAAGGACCCACTCGAAAGTTTTAAGAATTCCGCATTGATGAAATCAGTCGCTCAGCTCACAACCGCAACTGCCATGTCACTCATATCCTTTTTTTTTTTAAATATGTAGTATAAGTTGTTGCTACTTGTAAACATATTAGTCGCAGAGTGCGGCCCTGGGTAAGGCCCACTATAGTTCACACTCGTTGTGCTATCAGAAACGTTAATGGTGTGATAAATTTGTGCCTACTAAGAGCTTTGTTGTACCAACTAGTATAACTAAATCAAAGTCAAATGAAACGTTATTTTCAGTAGTTTATTCAGAGACAGCAGTGAATTCACCAGCTCGAGTGGCAGAGGCTTCAAGGGTAGAAAAAAAGCTAAGGAATTAACGCCATGGTATCTATGATCTTAGACGAAGAACGGCCTTTCATGTCAATCGAAAGATTGTATGCTCATGCTCTGAGGAGATTCTCAGACGTGGCTCCGCATGTTCTTATTTCGTTTCCAGGTCTTTGAAAGTGAGTGAGACTCACAAATAGCGCCTTATTGTTAACTTCGATCCACTCCATTGTCAGGTTTGCCAAGGGAAAAAGAAGGCTCCTTCGAAGTTCCCCAGAATCTATTGTGCCGGAAGATGGCCTAATTTCTGTCATCCGGGCTTCTCGAAATTCCGGGGCTGCAGAATGATGTGCACCGCGCCCACTCATTCACACTGAAATGGCGGCCATGGTTTCATTATGTTCCCAATGAAAAAGAACCTGGGCTTGGGCAATATGACAAGCATTCTTGATTGCGGGTTATTCGCAGCATCCTCACCAACTATGGTGACTTCCATGGAATCTGCTATCCGGCTGTTTGTTGGTAGTCAAGCCCTATTTTCGGAGTAGAGACGATAAACCAAGAAAAGCCCTACACTTGCTAGTTTACACGCCTAAAAACCTTTCACTATAGTAAAATAGAACTACACCTAAAGCTAAGTGATTCGCATTTAACGAAAGAAATCATCTCTTCAAATATCCGCTTCTTCACAGACATCAGTAGGCTGCTCAAGCATCTTTCAAAGCCAATACTTGAAGCTGTGATGTCTGGCTTAATCTCCTTAACTAGCTGCTAGCATTCTGCTCAAGGGATAAACAAATCGCAGACATTGCAGAAACAACATATCTAGAATGTGTTTTGTCAAGCATGGAGTAAAAGATCAAGAGAGCAAAGATATAATACTTATGCATAAGAATGAAGCGTTTTGCATGGTGTTCCCAGAGCAGAGTCTTAACATTAGTGCATACTGCATATCGGATTTCGCCGGACCGTCCTAGTTATGTGCTTTTACTATTCCAACCAAGCCTTCTCGTCTTCTGTGTCATGAAAAGATAGCGACGTTGGTTCAAAGCCACCAAATATCCAAAATCTTTGATAGCTGGGATGCAGTTGGTCAGTAAATAGAAATGTATTCCGAAGACATTTTGCTCTCACTGATTAAGCCAACCACCAGACGAGTCCAGTGAGGGTTGGGACCAAGACAAAAAACAGCCCGGCTACCAGATACCGAATGTCCTTGCCCTCCCCGCGAGTACTGGGTCTTATATCAGTGGCGGAGTCGAGGAGGGTCTCAGTGTCTTTAGACTGGACCTTGTCGTAAGTGTATTTGTTCATACTAATTGACTTGAGCTAAGGATTGGTGCACTGGCGTAGGAGTGTAGGATTGGAGATGGAAAGTCAAATGAGGTGTGTTTTTAGCTGTTACGAATGGGGAATGGCACCAATCTAAGTACAATACTTTTTATTGCATCTTTGGCAAGGTAGTCGGCGCGGCTGATGTCGGCCAAGCCATTTCCCGGGTCTCGGCCATTGTTGCACACGTCTAATAATATGCCGAGAAACTACCAAGGCATTCGTAGAGGTTTGATTGGGTTGAAAATTTTGCTTCGTTGGCCAGACCGCAGTTGGTAGATGCATGCTGCACCCAGCTTACTATCTGGGTTATCCGTGGTTGGGTACTCACGATTCTGTTTTTAGGGTGGCATCTCCTTTTGTAGCGAGGCAGGGTCGGCTGATTGTGCAACAATAAGATATAGTCAGGGCTCTCAGAAAAGCATCAAGTATTGCAGATACATGGCACTCAAAACTCAATCGCACTCGAACTCGGGAATCGCCCTTGCCAACGTTCCACGTTTTTGCTGGGAGCCTGGAAGTGAACGAGCTGCATTTGCTGCATTCGAGCTCTTCAAACTGGAACCGACTCCCTATCTTCTCTAGTCGCTCCAGTTCTTGACGATGCCAGCAAGCAAGAGGAGAGGAAAACGCTTGTGGGCGAGAGGGGTCGCTTCACTTGGTGAAGCATACACGAAAAGCTTATGTGATTACTCCTGCCTCTTGGCTCCCAAGGGAGACACAGACAGGAGTGAAAGCATACCACCAAGTTGTTTGTTGATTTGTTCTCTGCACACAGCACGATGGCTGAGCTTGAATCAGAAGCAGAAGTTTTGTTGACACACACCAACACAGTGGAAAGGTGGAAGAACGGAGGACTGAAACGAATAGACCAATATAGTGTAGGAAACGGTGGACAGACAAAGCTTACCTAAACTGAAAAGCTGAAAGACCAGACAGAGTTCCGTTTCGGCTGGGGAGCCAACGACTGTGGTACTTATCAAGCTGTGCGTGTGTTTGTATTTAAGGCCATTCCGTGAAATTTGAGTTGGGAGCTTCCTCGGCTCGTTACCATCTAGCCAATGGGGTGAGCTGCGTGAGCTTCGCCGCTTTTGCTCAGCATCCACGATAAGCTGGGTGAGACCGGGATGAGGCCAGGGTGAAACCAAGGTGACCTATATGGGTCAGAATCACTGAAAAGGAGCTCTATAGGCACCTGAGACAAGCTTGATAAGACAAAAGTGTTACGGCCTGTCTAACGTGCAGGTCAGGTTCTAGGCCACGGGCAGGGAGATAGTTGTTGAGGCAAATAGGCACTTTGTGACCCGTGGAAATCACCGTGAATTTCCCAGGGAATTCGCCGGACTGTAGCTAGCAGAGTAAATGCGGAAAAGGAGCTCCTGTTGGAATTCCCTATAGAGACGAACGAGGGATAATACACAATTAACCAATACGTACACTTCAAAAATAGTAGCTTGCATCACTTCTGCTGTTTCTTCGGCTTTTTTAGGGTCAGATAGGGTATCTCTGAGTCTCATAAAAGGCTTTGGTATGCGAATGGAATACAGAAGCCGCGTGGCCACGCCTGCGTTCATGGTTAACCCGATAGATAGTTAATAATACTGACGGCCTATGACAACATTTGTTTTTAAGTCAAGGTAAAAGTGTAGTGATTATAGATACTGTCGGAACAACGGGCAAAAGCAAGGCAGTTGGGATTAGCCCGGCGTGGGCTAAGCCACAAGTGGAAGAGGTCAGCCACGCTAAGCCGCACTTGGCGGGGCACTTCCTACTTCCACTGGCAAACTTAGCTGTTCACAACTTAAGCCTTCCACCTACTTTTTCCTGACCAGCAATTACGCACGATAATTGCTATGGGAACTTGGTGATCACTTCAAACCCACCTGAATGCCCAACCAACACTTACAGAGCTTCGGCAGACGGAAGCAATGAACGCACCTAATATATGTGAGGCGAATATTCTGCAAGAGGATAAGGGGAAAGTCTGTCAAAAACATGATGCTTTGAAAGGTATCCCAACGCCAATTTCTCAGCACTAATCTGCTATAAAGAAGGAAAAAGAAA